>PKSG01000464.1:93690-155922 GCA_002916505.1 Tolypocladium paradoxum | reverse complement strand
GCCCGCGCCGGGCGACGGCCCGGCGCGCGGTTTGGGAGTGGCCAGAAGAGACATTGTGGTGGTGGGTTGCGTGTGAATGTGAGGTGGTGGTTGGTGGTGTTGCTTTGCTGCGCGAGGAGCGAGTCTTTGGGGTTGACTGTGCGTTGGAATGTTCAAGCGGTGTGGTGGATTGATGGGTTGATGGATTGCTTGATGAGCTGGTCTGTTGCTCACACTACGCCGTATCGCGGGCGCATCATGCCTAACCGGACTTCCACCACAACCATCACGAGCGAGAGCCTCACATAACCCGCAAGCCAACGCTCTCAGCCGCACCCCGTGCAATCCCGAAACCCCATCGGTGCGTCACCCGCTCGGACCCTTGGGGCGGTTAATCGTCAGCGGCTTGAAAGGCTTGCGCAGCCGATCCATCGACGGCGGGGGACCCAAGCCCACCGATCGCCGTACACCCGCGCGCGGCAGCGCCGACATGAATGTCGTCGTGTGGAAGCTCGTCGCGGGTCGGGATTGCTCCGGCTCAGCGGGCGCCGCTTTCTTCTCGTCCGTTTCATCGGGCGAGGCAGGTCGCGGCGGGGAGCTGGAGAATACGGCATACCGCTTTCTCGGGCCGTCGTCAGTCGGTTTCGGGGCATTCGGCCTTGCCAGGGCGTGTCCCCTAGACAGCTTATGCTGGGCCAACGCTGGGTCAATGGCTGGCTTTGGGAGGTCAACTGACGTCGCCCCAGCTCCATGTTTGGCGGCATGCCGTGATGCAGCAGCTTGGTACCGTGCAAACGACAGGTCCGCGGGTGTTTTGCTCGGAGGCGGCGCGTTCTGCGTCTTGGGATCCTGTGTCACGAACCCGAGCAGGCTCCGCTGGTCTGGTCGGCGGCGAGATGTTCCCGTTTTGGGGCGTTGATTCGCAGCAGTCGTCGTTTCTTGGGCGCTTGCTGCTGCCGTCGCCGCTCGATGAGCTCCCGCACTGACAAAGCCAGGCAGAGATGACATGGTGAATTCAAAAGACTTCTCCATCGTGGTGGCGTAGTCCGGCTTCCACGGCCGCTCTTCACCGTCGCCGCCGCCACTGTTCACGTACACCGTCCTTTGCCGTTTCGGCGCCCTCGCATAGTGTCCGTCGGCATGGTCCTCGAGGCCGTCTGGGTTCTTGGGGTCAATGGGGTCGATCGGAAACCGGTCGTCCTCTGGCGAGAACATCGGCGGAACTTTGTCAAAGATTGCCTTCTCCGTTGGTGCTCCCCTGCCGAGAATCTTTGCCGCTCCCTCAACCACAGGCCTGTCGAAAGAGGGACCCCTCTGCGCAAACTTGCCAACAAACGGGGAGACGAATGGCGAAAGCTCCACCTTGTTGCTCAGTCCCTGTGACCCGTAGAGCGGGCAGCTCAGGTATAGCAGCGCCTGAGCTCGAGTCATGGCAACGTACAACAGCCGTCTCTCCTCATCCGAGTCTTCGGCGCGCGAGTGAGGAATGGATCCTGTGAAGACAGACGGCACGAATACCACGGGCCACTCGAGACCCTTTGACGCGTGAATAGTCGAAATCGTCACCAGCGACGATTTATCCTGCTCCTTGTCGTCCTTTTGTGCATCGGATGCCAAAGCAATGTTGGCCAGAAATCGACCGAGCAGGTCGTCCTCTTTTGCCTGCTCAACGCCTTCGACTTCAGGCAGGGCTTCCTCGTCCGTTTTACCAAAGTCTCGCATAAAGTCGCCCGCCAGGTTGACAAGCTCCTGCACGTTTGCCCATCGCTGTTCATGGTCCTCCACATACTCTTCCTCCAGGTATCGTTTAAAGCCGAGCTGCCTGACCAGCTCGTCTATCAGATCAACCAGGGTTGTTGGACTGCTCTCGTTCATCTGCTCCGACTTTTGGCGGAGAGTGGACACAATCCTGAGCAGTTCCGTGTTGAGCTTCTGTTCCATCTTGGCTCGGATGTTGGTCGTTGTCATTCGCTGGCCCCGGCAGTGTCGCCACAGCAGTGACCACAGGCTCATCTTGGCCTGCTCGGCCTCCTCGAGGAGAGATTTGATCGTTGCCTCCCCGATGCCTCGTCGAGGAACATTGATGACCCTCGCCACGGCGTCGTTGTTGTCGGGTTGGTAGACGACGCGGAGGTAGTCCAGCAGGATCTTGATTTCCTTGCGGTCGTAGAACTTGTGCCCACCAATCATTCGATACGCGACCCCGGCCTTGCCCAACGCCGATTCGACATGCCTCGAGAGGGAGGCCGACCGGAGCAAAATCGCCACATCCTCGTTCTTGAGCATGCCTCCAAATAGCATAACGGCTCTCCTGATTTCCGACACGATCCACTCGCCTTCCGCCGCGGAGCTCTTCAGCTTCCTCAGCACCGGCTTCGCACCCTTGGTGTGAACCGGCAACAGTACTTTCTTGTAGCGCTTCTTGTCCTGCTGGATGACGTCGAGGGAGATGTCGACGATCGACTGTGAAGACCGGTAGTTTTCTTCCAGGGAAACTTCGTCCGTTTCGGGATAGTCTCGCAAGAGGCGGTAGAGATTTCGAATCTCGGCTGATCGCCAACCATAGATGCTCTGGTCAGGATCTCCGACAATCGTGATGCGCTGTCGTGTCTGGGCAAAGAGCTTCATAAGGTCGTATTGGATTCCATTCGTGTCTTGGTATTCGTCAATGAGCACGGCCTGGACGTTGCAGACGCAGGATGGGTGGTTGTGCAGCAGCTCCACACAGCGCACAAGCAAGTCATCGTAGTCCAGCAGGTTGGATCGGGCCAGATGTTCCTGATATTCTTGGAAACACGTCTTGAGGGCCGGGTTCTCTTTGAGGTGTTTGCCGCTTTGGGCCGGCGTTGATGTCGACCCCTTGGCTTTCCTCTTGCTGATCCACGATTTCGCATGAGAAGGCTCGATCTGCAAGTCGAGTCGTTTGCATATCCTCTGAATGATGGCCCTCGAGTCGCCGTCGTCTGCGATGCCAAACTTGGAGTCGAGGCCGATGCGACCTCCATACTTGGCCAGGTACCGCCTCGCAATTGAGTGAAAGGTTCCCAGTACAACCTTCTTCTCCGACTCTTCGCCGAGAGCCTTTCCAATGCGCTCTTTCATCTCCCGAGCGGCCTTGACGGTGAATGTCGCGACGATGATGTCGGTGGGTTGGTAGCCCCCCTGTTGGATCAGCCACACGACACGAGACGTGAGGGTATGTGTCTTGCCGCTGCCTGGACCAGCCAGGATGGCGACAGTCGGCGCATTGGAAGTGACGGCGCGGCATTGGGCCTTGTTCAAGGACTTTAAGATGGCGGTTTCGGGGTTGGCAGTAGACATGGTGACGCGCGCGAGCTCACGCGGTGCTGCATGTGCAGGAGGTGGCGGTTAAGCATCGGGAGCCGTGCAGAGGAAATCGAGTTGAGCGAAGCTTCGACGGGCCAATTGGAGGCGCATCGATTGTCGTATCTTGAAGCCTGTTTCCTTGTTCCAGCACGCGCATTGTTTGCCACGGCGGCACCCCCGTCATCCGCGTCCTGTCGCGTAGTCAGGTGATGGCCATTGACTAAGCGGGCAACTCCAGCAAGCTCTAGGGTAGGCCAAGAGGACGCGACGAGTTCCACAACCAACACAAAGGACAGCCTTCCTTGGCCTCTTCTCTTCTGGTTTGGCAATACCGGGGTTGAGCACTGTTTGCCTCGAAGCAGTGAGGCATAGTATGACCATTGTGAGGTATCAACTGTTGCTACGGAGTAGAGTCTCCCGGCTTGTAACGCGAATGACGTGGGCTGCCAGTATCTTGGGCCTTGTCGCTATCTGATGAACAGCTGCCAGCAAGTAAACCCATTCAAGGAGACTCCCAACGAGACGTCTCATCGAGCAGAACCAGACATGTGGTAGGCTCGCCTTCAGGTTGCTCCCCTCCCTCCCCCCTTCCCCCTTTACGTTTTCCTCCGCCTAATCCCATAAACTCAACATCCTCTCAGGTTCCACGAGCCGGCCGTCCATGGCGGAGGTGTCCCATCATTGCCGAAGCCATGCGATGCCGGGTTGTCAACTTTCCGGCCAGGGGTGTTGCTCAAGGTTTAATCCGCCCATTGCCAACACTGAGACGACATTGGAGGGCCCTCGGTTCTGCTGAAGGAATGGTCGAGGAGAGCGGTAGGCCCGGGCGTGAGACAGGAATGCCCGCAGCCAGGCGAGCGTCGGACCGGGCGTTGGTGGAGGTGCGCGAGCCACGTCCCTGCATGATCCCTCCCTACCTCCCGGTGGGTTGACGCCTTCCTGTTTCGATCGCGACGCAAAGAGCCGATGATGGGGCTGTCACAAGGCCATTTGCGTCGCAGCGGCTCATCCCCAACTGGTTCGGCGGCGTTAGGTCACGGTCTTTCCGAGCCACTCGCGATAGGTCGTCGCGGGAGACGGGCCGCTGCCAAGGGCGGTGCCCCCTCCCGGGGGAAAGACGGAGGGTTTGCCTCGGGGACAAGCTATGGCGAGACTGGACAAGGAGCGACACCCACGGCCGGCTACCTGAGAAGGGGCACCGGACTAAGGCTCTTTGCCCTGACTTGGTCAAGCTCCTTCACTCTTCCACCATCTCACGAGACATCCACCTCAACGGCCGCTTCCCACATTGCCATGTCAACCCCCTCGGCCTTCACGCCTCCGACATTCTCCTTCGAAACTCAAGCCCCACCCCTGATATCAACTATGCCGCTTCGCAGTATGAGCAGGACGGCGGCGAGCGCCCAGCTCACGACAGCATGAAAGATTGACAGCGTGGAGACCGACATCGAGGCCGACACCGAAGCCGACAACACGACTACGATTGACGCACGTCCTGATCAATGTTCCATCATGGAAGCCTGGTTGAGGCAGGATGATGAGCCACTGGTCATTTCCCGGACGACGAGCGGCTATGTCGCACGTTGGCAGTCACTGCTTGCGCAACGATGAGCAGTCGGAGAAAGGGGCATGGCCTCCTCTCAGATACTCGCGCTGCTGCAGCCTGTCTTCCCGTGCTCGCGTGACAGGGAAGGAGACGACATCGCACAACGTTTGGAGACCGTCGAAGGTGTCCGAAGAATCTAGCCAAGCTAGCGCTCAACCTCGTCCAACTGGTGCAGGATCATGAAGACGGGACAAGGGAGGAGGGGGAGAAGAAGCCAGCCAACAAGAGAGCCCGCAAGAGAGTGCGAGCCGTTTGAGCAGAGAGATGGGCGATGCTATGCGGGAGAACGACCATGGAGATTAGGGAACAATGGAGGAAGTGTAGGCAGACGGCCTCCGAAACCTTCCCTCTTTATCTCGGTCCCAAAAGTTCTCCCGTTCCAGACGAGCAGCTTTGCCGTGCGTTGAAAAGCCACTGTTTGCGCAGCATTGCCGAGTCGGAGGAAGCTGCTCTAGGTTCCTCTCACATGCTCGAGGACTTGTGCTACTTCGCAGCTAGGGAGACCGGCAGAGGCAACGGTGAGGGTGCGGCTCACAGACGATCTCAGCGATGTACTCCATAGTCGCCGACATGTTTAATTCCTCGTGGACGAAGTCGCCGAGATCTGAAGCTTCGTTCTGTTCGTCAGGCTCGCTGCCCTCCATCTAGGAGATTGTGTCCATGAAGTGGCCATCCTCCAGCACCTCCGAAGCGCTGGCCAATGAATTCCTGGGAGTAGGTGCCTGTTTCCTAAAATAGACGTTATTGGGGAAATGGTCGGACGGAAAATTGTCGGATGGTCTGTTCACGTGCTGACGCGCTCTCCCGAACTGAGCCAAGTCTCGTCCCGGAAATCAAGTTGCACCTCGAGGCTGCACCTCGAGGCTGATTTTCTCCAAGTCAATTTATTCAAGGGTGCCGGGATGCGTGAGGCATTTCGTATCCGTTGCCAGGCAATATCGGCATTTTCTTTAGCAAGCCAAGACTCATGTTCTCCCTGAAACAATGCAGAGCTCGGCCTACCATGGTTCTTCGTCATTCCCCATGGCCTCCGTCCCCTACGGTTGCACCTCGCCTCGATCCTCGCCAGGCCATAGAGGAAGAAAAGACTCCATACTACCATCCCAGCCACTTCTACCCCGCCCGCCTCGGCCAAATCCTGAATGAGCGATATCAGCTCGCGACCAAACTCGGCTATGGCTCTAGTTCAACCGTATGGCTAGCCAGAGATCTACACTGGTGCGTGTCTCCCTTCTGCGTGTTCTGGCCTTGTCTGATGTGCTATAGTTGGCGATGGTCCAGGGAGCGATATGTCGCAATTAAGATAAACACAAGCAACCACCATAATCACAAGAACGTGGCCGAAAACGAACTTGCCATCCTCAAGCACATTTCTCGAATGAATAGGGGCCATGAAGGGTGGAACTTTGTCAGGAGGCTCCTCGACTCATTCACGATCGACGGGGTGTCCGGGAAACATCTCTGCCTTGTTCTCGAACCCCTGCGGGAGCCCTTGTGGCTGTATCGTCGCAGGTTCGTCGGTGGCGTCATACCGTCGGATATTCTTAAGATTATGGTACAAATGATCCTCCATGGGCTCGACTATCTTCATTCAGAATGTCAGATTATCCATACTGGTATGATAGTTCCACTCTGGATTGACGCTGCAGCTCTGACAGGCAAGCAGACCTCAAACCTGATAATGTACTGGTCAAAATTGAGGACCCTACAGTTTTAGAGAAGGATGTTCGTGATGAGTACCAGCACCCGTTGCCGCAGAAACTCGTTACTGGGCGAACCATTTACCTCTCACGAAACAACTACGGGCCGTTTTCTGTGCCTGCCGGGATTGTCCAGATTACGGACTTTGGTCTTTCAGTGTCAGGAACCACACCGCGTAATGGCTGTATTCAGGCGGAAATCTACCGTGCCCCCGAGGTCGTTCTTGACGTAGGCTATACATATAGCGCCGATATATGGAGCCTTGGTGTAATGGTATGGTCCCAGTTCTGACTGATATCCTGGTTTGAGATATGCTAACATTGGATGGTTAAAGCTATGGGACTTGCTAGAAGGCAAGGCTTTATTTAGCCCAGTAGATGCACGAAAGGATGGCGACTATGATGACCACATACACCTCGCTCAAATGACTGCTCTTATGGGCTCGCCGCCTGAGCACCTCCTCGCTCGTGGTCGGAGAACGTCGATGTTTTTCGACCCAAATGGTTCGTCTCCATTTACTCTTGGAGGCTATCACTGACACACGCCTAGGCCAGCTAAAAGGCCTTGAACTTGTACCCAAGGACTTCAGCTTTGAGAACGCCATCACCATGCTCAGTAGTGAGGAGAAAACTATGTTTACCGGGTTCGTGAAGAAAATGGTGACGTGGGATCCGGAAGACCGAAGTTCAGCGAAGGAGTTGTTAAATGATCCCTGGCTTTACACGGATCTTGGTCGGACATAGCGCCAAACTCGAGGCGGTGGGCCTCGTCGACGGCATTCACACATGAATACCCAAAAGGCTTGGGTAAGATGTAGAGAGAGGGGAACATGTACGCAATGGTTATATGGGAACGCTCGAGATGCATTAGACTATAAGCAGCCCATGTCAGAGGAGCCAGATGGACGCCCAATATCACTGCAGTGCCTGTGGGGAACAGACCGCCACCATCTAGGACCATGAGAGCCTCAATGTCGTGTAAGCCCTCATTTGCACTTAAACTCGAGTCATGTGTCCCATCCGTCCAGTTTGGACTCAGTCTTCCTGCGCATCATTGTAACTTTGTTTGGAGTATTCAACTGTGCCGTCGTCATATGCGTGGACCGATGTCAGGCGAGTATTGTCCCTGAAAATTTGACCCGAGACACGGAGTTTCGGGTCCCCGGACGACGTGTGCGGTCGGCCACTATGAGGATTAGGGCGGTTTCCGTCAGCAATTCATGCCTGTCCACTTACGCTATCTCGATAGTGTCTGCTTGGGCAAGCTTTGGGTTTTTCGACAACTTCTCTTTGATGAAGTCTTCGTACTTGGCGACCGGGTCGGTGCCCCTCCAGATAAAATTCAAGAGTGCTCGGGCAGTGCTGGAGAAGTAGCGACTCATGGTGTACTGCATGCCTACTGAGTTCCCATTGCCCAAGGATGAGGCATCGTCAAGACATACCTGTTGAAACTCAACCGCTGACGGAACTTGATAACCCAAAGAGTGGAAGTTTTTGCTTGAGGGACAGGATAATCAACATGGATCGGGCCTTGGCTGGACCCAGGAGTCCAAGACTGGCCTCTCCGACAGCGACACACGATCTCTGTGTGCAATAATTACTTGTCTGAATGTTGACGGCGCAGTCCGACCCCTAGCCGTGCACACCAACACCATCACCACACCATCACCACACCATCACCACACCATCACCAACACCAACGTGACCACAGGTCGCATTCGCCAAGACTCGCTCGACGGTTTCATCGCTCCAGATGGTCATGGTCCATGTTCACGGCCCCCGCCTGCCCTCCTGGGCGACGGTTGCGAGGTGCGGGCCTCGATTCTCGAGCGGTTAGTGGCTTGCAGGTGTGCTCGGCCCCGCCAATCACCGCCGGGCCTCCCGGTGACCTCGAGGTCGGCGCTTAGCGACCCCTGCCGTCACGGCGATGCGGCCAACCACAGCCCGCCGAGGCCGCAAGCCTCCCGCGTCCTGCATCGTCCGTCACCACGACCCCAACATGCGCCTGCAGCCAGTGAGACCCCCAGCCTGGGGGCCGTCGCCTCCTCCGTGTCGCCCAGTCCCCGGCCTAGCGCCAACCTCGACGCACAGCCGGGCCTCCGCTGCCGCTATATACCCAACTGTTGCCTCACCTCCATGTCGTTCCCCGTCACCCATCACTTCCCTCAAACCATGTTTCGCCAACTGTCTCCAGGCGGTCTCATCACACAGCGATCGCTTCCCTAAAGACCCCTCCTCCTCCCCTCCAACATGCCACGGGGGCATCTCGCTCCGTCCCCCTCTCTCACGTTCACGCTCACGCTCACGCTCACTCTCGCTCTCACGACTCTGGCCAGCTCGCTCCCTTCTGCTGTCGCCCGCGCTGCGCCCTCGCTCCCGGGCCTGCAAGAAAGGAACAGCAACCCGCTCAACATCGACTGGGGCCCCGCGCCGGATCCCGGGGACGGACCGTCCTTCTCCGCTGGAGCTCTGCGGAACAAGGCATATCTACCCGCCGAGATTGGTGGCATCATCGCGGCCTACGGCGTGTCTCTGGTGCTGGTCGCCATCACCCTGCTTTCCCTCGCCAAGAAACGGCGAGAACACCTCCGAGCCGGCAACGAGGAAGTTGCATTTGGCGCATACAACCCGGAATACTTGCCCCCGGCAATCAGCAGCATCCCGGGCCCCCCAAAGTCGGCAACGGTTCCCAATTTCTCATATCCTTCGCCTATCCAAACCGACTTCAGCGCCCCGGGGCCTTATATCCACCCGTCGCCCAACTCGACCGCCAGCGCCCCTGGAGTAGACCCGTTGGTTGACCAAAGCGTCGTCCAGGCAGACAGAGAAATGGCGCAGCGACAGCTCGAGGAGATGTACAAGCACGTCATGGAGCACGAGGACGCCAAGCAGAGGGGGGTTGTGCTCGAGACGCCCGAAATCCCAGCATCGAACCCCCACCGCGCCTCTTCCTCCATGGTGTCGAAAAAGGAGAGGGCCAAACCCGCCAACTTGAATCTCAATGGCGCTCGCGAAGAAAAGACGCAGTCGAAAACGTCGTCCTTCCTTTCGTCTCTCCGCTCGCCCCGGAAGAAGTCCATGAAAGGCGTCTCCATCTCCTCGCCCATCATGACGCCTCAGACTTCGACTTTTCCCAGACAGGATCCCCAGGAGATGGGTCCAATGACACCCAGACTGTACGCTCCGCCCCCTCCGGCCCCCATCCCCACCGATCAGGTATCCTTCGGCGCATCAAGGACCAGCCGCAGCGGTGCGCCGCTGGCCCCGGATATGTCGGCCGAGACCGTACAGAGCATCGATGAACGCATCAACGCACAGGTCGGCCTGCCTGGCAACAGCAGGCTCACCTCGCAGGCTCCCACGGAGGCGGACCCGGAGTCAGCTACGTCGGAACACTCTCAGGTCCCTCTGGTCGGAATTCCGTCATCCCCCAAATATGGACCCAGGTCGCCTGGGCTGCCATCTTCACCCAAGCCGGGCGCCACCTTTGACCGGCCCAACCCCCTCTCGGCGGTCCGGACGGGAGGCAACCTGCCACTGCGAGCCTACGAGCCGGCTTTGGCCTCACCCTCTGCCGTTTCTCGCACCACCAAGCAAACCGTATTTGAGAGACGAGGCCCCTTCTCCCCGATGTCAGGCAGGACGCCTGGCACGGCGGGCGCGGTCCCGTACTCCCCCTACCAGCCGTTCACGCCATGCATTCCCGTGACACCGTCCCTGGTGACAAAGGAAGACCGCAAGCGGATGAAGAGAATGGTGCCAAAGACCCCCACCGTGGAGTTGGTCCAGAGTTCAGAAGATGTGTGGTAGATCTGGGACGAAAGGGGGCTGGAAGGGGAAAGGAGTTGTGGTTTGTTTTGAAGATATCACCAAGGCCGGTCCACTGGATGGCGACCACCATGTCACCGTGACGTTTTTCCATTTCATAGACATTGTTCGCAACAACTGCGCCAATCGCGTTGGCATATCGGGTTCCATCCTGGGGAGTTTTGCAAATGGCTTTACTTGTGGATGCGCAACTGTTGATCCTGTAATAGTTGGCATTGAACACACTGGCACAGCTTTTTCTGCCGTGATTTAGCAATGAACATGGTATGCCGGGATGCGCCGTCTCGTTCTGAGCACCAGCGAGGCAAGTTGGCTGCTCCATTCGGGCGAGTACTTCTGACGTGTCAGCGGTCGGCTGTGTATCTCGTGTGCACAGTCCATCGGCGAATGCCTACTTGTACATGCGCATGTATAACGCTTGTGAATGAGCTACTCAGCCCACGCAAGGTGTTGTCTTGAGAGGCTGATTCTGCTCGCCTTGTTGTCGGCCACGACGCGAGATGCAACCGAGGGCGTCGAGGGACATCTGCCAAAACACAGCGTACCAGACTGCCTACCAATAGAGGTACTGAGAACCGCGGAAAATTTGTTCGAGATCTTGATCCAGGGGCCATCGCAGTGGTGGTGCGGTTGAGATGGTGACGGTCCGATGTTTGGACGGGAGCGTGTTCCGAACTCCAGTTGCATTGAAGCCAGCACAGCCGGGCCGTGTTTTCCGAGGCATTTCATTCTTTTGCGATCTTTTGGGATGCAGCTCCTCTCCATACGACGCGGCGCCGCCGAGCCATTAACACCGTCGTGGTCTCGGGTTGTGGCGTCCCGGACGTGGCCGCTTTGGCTGGGCTAAAAGAGGCGATGAGCTTTACTATTTGCACCCTCTGTTCTCTCTCTATTCCCTCTGTTCCCTCTGTTCCCTCTGCCCCCTCTCTATTCCCTATACTCCTCCGCTCCACAACCATGAACGAGCTCCTCCAACCGACTCACGACGAGCTCCAACACTCGACGTTCCGCTAGCCCTACCAAGAAAGCTCTGGACCTGGCGACCCTTGAAAAGCCCGTGGTTTTACAGCCCTCGACGGCAATGCGACAGACCAGTTGCCTGCCGACGTGCAGCGACTGGAGCAGGTTGTGAATGTGGCTCGCAAATTTCTAAGCATGGAATATGGACAACCGCGTGGCATCGGCGGATGAAGTTCTCACTCGACTCTAGAGCGGCGAGCCCATATGATGGAGGGCAGCGCCGGATCATCACTCCACTTCTCGTTCTGGAACACGAATGGCGACTGCTCTTTGGCTATGACTCGGGTGATCGATTGGAAATACTCTAGGATGTGGGAGAACCAACAACTTCATGAGGGCTTGCACCCTGGTTTGTTGTGCTTCGAGAGGTTGCCCACTACGTCGAATCTACCTTCAACGAGTGGATTACGGAGGCCTGCATTCCTGACGTGCCGACTAATGCGTGAGCATTCCATTTTCTACGAGATGAAAGATGGCGGTGAACGTCCTTAGGTCAGCGTTAATGGACGGGATAAGATGTCGCGCGTGTATCCGTACGGAAAGCGGTGGAAAGCGGTACTACGTATAAGCTAGAACTACAAGCACCCCCTTGAGATCGCTTATAATAAGATTCTTCTCTGATATTTTGCCATTTGTCGTTTGTTTCAGGTGAGTGAAGAGAATGAAGCTGCGATACAATGGAAATCGGGGTTCGACTGCCTCAACTCGAAACACCTCGTTGCTCTACTCGACAGCACACTTGACGCGTGTAACTGTCGTCTGGCGTCGACAAGTGCGAGGACCATCCAGATCCAGGGGTGGACGTCATGGTTCGCATGCCGAGCTTCATTTCCAACGAGGCCAGCAGCAGGATTAATGTTCTTTTCACGACAAATCACGCACCGGGGTTCCGTGACCTGTTCCTGGAAGAGGGGAAATGGTGCAGCGTCTTTGCATTGGGTCGTTCGGACGGCATCCGCTTGTGGGCCAGGGGTGAGATGCACGACGAGTGGCAGGCGGAGCGGCATACCTTGAGCCACCGTCGGTGCAGACTTGACTGGAGGATCATAGCGTTTAATGCAAATGGGAAGTCAGTACAAGCAGAGAGTTCCGGGCTCTTTGTTGGTTCGGGCGCTCGTTTGCTGACGGTTCGTCAAGCTGGATATGGGCGGCTTACGAGCTCGATCATCAGTGCGATATCATCGCCAAGGGGAAGTGGCAGTATACGGATCTCCAACGTCCTGCCGCGCCCTCCCCCTCATGCGGGAGTATTGCCCCGATTTGCAGGCAGGACAGTGGGGATGCTCCCGTGCGAACCCATCTCGGCCGCATCCTGAGCTTGTGCGACCCTCGGAGCGAGCTCATCGTACTTCGGATGCTGAGATGGGCTTGGATTCACGTCAAGTGGCCAGAAATCAGACTCGGCGTAAGGTAGCTGAGAGCTGTGACGCGCTGAATCTGCTCCTGGCCCGACGAGGTTTGCGAACCTCCACCCCCGTCAACGCGATGGAGATTCTGGGCGTGTGTGGACGCCTTATCCGTATCTCTCCGGGTGGACGCGGCTTCGAGCTTGGGCATCTCTCGGTTAAGGCCATACGTGCAGATTCGTGTCAATGACCGGCCCAAGCTGGAACAATTCCGCACGGATCCGACGGAGAATGTCGACGATACCAGGGGCGAGCTTGCCCGGCTGTGCCTGGGACTGCTGGGAGAACCAAATTTGGCATGTGGGCCGTTGGATTCCGAGCAGGGCAATGACCGAATCTAGGAGAGAGATGCAAAGCACCCCCTGTACGGATTTGCGCCCTCCCGCTGGAGTAACATCTGCGATGCTGAATCTCTGGGCGAACAGCCGTGACCTTGTGCTTCACCCGCCGGACAGCGAGTCAGGGTCCCTTTCATTGGCGGTCCAAGCGCTCCATGCGTGTGCCTGGCTCGAGGACACTGGAGCTCTTCCTCAGGATCATGGAGAACGGGGCGCCGATGGGCCAAGGCTTCGTGGAGGTGCTGGAGAGCCGGGCGTTCCTGTTTGAACCTGAAAGCCTCCAGTCCGCCCCGTCCGTCTGCCGTCCGGACGGGCATCTCCGCCAGTTCCTGAACCGCGTCTATGCGTACATCGTGGAGTCGGTGGTGGCGAGACGAGGGGAGAGCGGCGGCGAGTGCGGCGCGAGCCTCCTGGAGGACGTGTACAACGGCGTGCGCGGGAATATCCTCGAGGGCATCTTGGTATGGCGGGCGTGGAGATGCCACGGGTCTGGGTCCGAGACGAGGGAATAGATTCGATATTGGACGGCATATTGCTGTGGGTGTTGATTTCACGGCGGGCGGATGCGCGGCGCTGGAGCCTGGAGCCGTCTGAAATGTATCGGACTGGACTGGATTGTGCTGTAGCACGTACTCGTAGCTGTTTGTCGGTGACGCGGACGACGATGTGGATGCGAGGCATTGCTGGCATTGTTTCCTGTATGCCAAGCCGAGGAGTCAGACGTGTCAAGCCCTGCAGGCAGGCTGTCACAATGCATGACCAGGGATGCTTCCGATGGAGGCCTGCCCGCGAGAGCCGACAGCCGGCTCCGCAGCATCGTCGTCACAGGCTTGATCCTGGTGACCGATGTCATGTCTGTGTCTACGAGTACTCGGTACGTGCGGAACCTTGCTGTGCTCGGCATACCGTAACTATGCAACGGCGGAGAGGCATGCAGCGGATGGGGTGGGTAGTCGATGGCTGTCGCGACTGCGCAAGGTATTGGGAGCGCTCAGCCGGATCCATGGCATGCGGAGACTTGGAGGGGCCTGGCAAATGCATGCAACTTCAACAGGTGCAACGCGACGAATCCGTCGTCGGCACGAGTGGTGGTGGTCCGTCAGTCAGTCAGACTCGAGGGCGAAGAGAAGGGTCCGGGCCCCATGATAAGGGGATTATGAAAACTGGGGCGGCGACTCGTCACCCGTCACAGTGCACGGCTCCACGCCTCGTTGCCACGCGAGACAACGGGCTAATCGAGGGATTCGAGGCTGTGGCTTGTTGGGCGCAGCTGCCGAGGTTCCAGACGGTGCGGTGCAGCGGGCAGCGGAGCCGTTTTTTCTCTCTCTTTGCCTGAGGCTGCAGAGCTCCCACCGTGGCGACGCGGGTGTGACGCCCACATCCGAATCGTACGATGTTGGGTCCATCCGGCACATGCCGCATCCCCCCGGCCCCTGGACCCCGGCCGCCCAACCCCGGTCGCTGCCCAGTGCGCGCCCGCCTGTTTTCTCTCCAACGCTGCGCGATCCACCCGCCGCTGTATCTCCGCTTGGCGCTCTCCACTCGCCGTCGACCGTGGCGGCGTGGCCCGTGGCCCTGCCTCGCTGAGTCGCTGCTCGGCGCTCGCTGGCGACTCTTTGCTGGGGTCTGAGTCTTCACTCCAGGTCCTCGCGTTGTATCCGTAACCTGTTACTTGTTGCCTCTTCGGGCCTGCCTGCCGTTGCATCGATCCCTCTTGGCACCTGCCTGCCCCTCCCTGGCCCGGTCTCCTCCGGCTTGCTGGCAACCGGCAAGCGTAGCCACCCAACACGCCTCCGCACCTGCAGGAAACGCCTGCCGGGTACGTACTCGTACTGGTACTCGTACTTGCATAAGGTACTCCGTACGGACGTACTCGTACGGACTACTTGGCGCCATCTTCTTCGCACGGCCCACGCTCTTCTTCACCCTCCTTACGAGTATACTAACCTTTCCCTGCCCGTCAATCAATGCACTCTCTCGGCTGTTGCAGGTTTCGGAACCCAAACTGGCAGCAACCCCCTGCCCTCTTCCCGCCTCTCCCGCTAAGTTCGCAGTTGACTGCCTCGTGCTCCGTACCTCGTACCTCGTACCAAGTACGCTGAGCTGAGCTGGGCCGAGCTCTGAGCTCTTCAATCTGCCCGCGTCGCATCCCCCTCTCTTCAACGGACCGCGCCTGTTTCGTTTGCCGCGGGCAAACAGTCTTGTGTGCCCTGCTCGTGGCCCTGCTCGTGCCACCGCACCCCGTGACTGGACTGCCCGACGCTGGCCGATCCGATCTCGCAGCGCTCGACGAGACACACTCTGCTCTGTGCTGTGCTCCTACGCTGCTCGACTACGCCGTACCTTGCTCCCAACGGCCCAGAGAGCAACTAATCTCGACGAGGGCCCTGGCTTGGTGCGCCGCCTGGCCTCAACCTTGCCTAGCTTTCGGCCGCCGCCTGCAGACAAAGCCGAACGAGGGTCACGACCTCATCCGATCCCCCCTCCCTCAACCACACGACAAAGGCCACCACACCACGCACGCCAGCTCCCACTCGCACAGTCTACGGCAGCAGTTGGGAACCACCCCTCCCCCCTCTCGCCTCGCCGTCTCGCGTGTCGTGCGTTGCTTCGAGAAAGTCGAGAACCTGTCTTACCCTGCCTCGGTAGCCAGTGGGTTAGGCCTCGAGCCAGCGACCCAGCTGACGGGAGTCGGGACATCTCGCGCATCGGGCAGACTCGCTGCACACCGTCCCGGGCGCTCGCTTGCCTGCCTTTGGCATCTGGCCTGATTGATTTCCAGCTCCCTACCCAGGCGGCGCGGCCCTCAGCTGCCGCGTCTCACGCCCCCCATGGCCGACGACAACTCCACGAGCCGATTTGGGCTCGACGAGCCAGTGTACGGCTTTATGGGCGATGGCGCTGCTGCCTCGGACGCAAACTCGGATCCCTCCAACCGTGCCGACGGCGCCTCCCAACCCCTCTATGGCCCTTCTTCCACCTGGGACTTCCAAGTCACTCCCCCGTTCGACTCCTCTAACGCCAGCTCCGCTGGCACCGCGCCTCCGGTCCTAGCCGGCTCTGTGACCACGTCGTGGCCGCTCCCTGCCTTTGACCAGCAGTCGCGGCCTCGGGTCCACGCCGTGTCCCCCACGTTCGACGGCTTTCAGCCGTCCAATGTTGACTCGACGACCGCCTTCGGGTCCAACCCGGGCACCTCTGGCCAGAGCAGGTCCCCAGCACTTGCAGTCACCCAAGCTGGTGTTGGCACGGTGGCTGCCATGTCCACTGAGGAACTCCGAAGCATCGCCATGCCACCTCACCTCCAGTACAACTCCCCCAGGAGCGCGTCTAGCCCCGACTCGGCCAGAAGCGACGCCAAAGCTAGAGCCGGTTCTTCTCCTGAGCTGGCCGGCCGGTCCGCCAAGAAGGATAACCGCAAGCGAAAAGTGACTGACGAGCTGGACGAAGACGACGACATGGACGACGAGGACAAGCCTGTCAAGAAGACGGCGCACAACATGATCGAAAAGAGGTATCGGACCAACATCAACGACAAGATTGCCGCCCTGCGTGATAGCGTCCCCAGTCTGAGAATCATGTCCAAGAGCGCCAGGGGCGAAGACACGACCGAGGACCGCGAGGAGCTTCACGGCCTGACGCCCGCACACAAGCTGAACAAGGCAACCGTAGGTGCTGCCCAGGCACGCGTTGATGTTCTTTGCTCTGCTAACCGGCGACACAGGTCTTGAGCAAAGCGACTGAGTACATTCGCCATCTTGAGAAGCGCAACAACCGACTGGCGGACGAAAACCTCGCCATGAAGGATAGAATAGCGGCTTTCGAGAAGCTTTTCATGGCCGGCGCGATGAACGGCTCAATAAACCCGATGCAACCTCCGCCCACGCCAATGCAATATCCCCAAGACAACCGCCAGCAGTTTGCCAATTCACCCATGGCCGCGACCCAAGATGGCGACCCCAACACCACAGGCATGATCAACGTGCCGGACGACATGAAACGGATTATCTCTGCTCAGATGGCTGTCGGACAGCCGTACCCCGTGCCTCAGCAGCCGTTCCGCGGCGGCAACCCGGCCGTGATACGCCAACAGCAGATACAACAGCAGCAACAGATGCAACAAAACGGCTGGATCAACAACGCCAGCCCTTACTTTGGGAAACTCATGGTCGGCTCCCTGGCTGGCCTCATGATTCTGGAAGCAGTTCGAGAAAACGAGATGAGCAACGAAAGGCCCCAAGGCCGCGGCCTATTCGCCTTGCCGGTCCGGCTTCTCGGACACGTATCGTCGACTCTCGACCTCCACGTCATGGGATACCACGTCCACACCTCGCTCAAGCTGCTGGTGTTCTTGGGGGCCATGCTGTGGGCCTTTGTGCCGTCGCTCTTCGCGGCAACCGGATCGGAGCTCAAGAAGCAGCAGGCGACGGCCTTGAGGGCGGCGCCATCCCTGGCGTCCTCGATCCACGTGCGCCGCCAAGCGTGGCTCACGGCCATCCAGACAGTTTGGGTGCCTCGACATAACTTTTTCCTGGAAGCGGCCGCACTGGTTCTCAAGACCATGAAGCTCAGCCTGCGCAACGCCATCGGCGTCCACGGCTACCAGATGTTGACGGGGTTGACCGAGGAGCAGGAGACTGCCAGAGTCCAGGCGTGGTCGATTGCGCTCGACTCACAGCTGGCGGGAGGCGACGTGGATATCTGCAAGAGTCGCCTGATTTTGACCTTGCTCGCCTCGGGCACCGTGCCCGACACGCCCGCCCGCTTGATGCTCAAGGCGCTCCATATCCGCATCCTTCTGTGGGATCTGAGCCACAACCACTGGCAGCTGGGTGCCATCAACACCATCGCGGCAAAGCTTGCAAGAGAGCGGTGGAACGAGGCCCGCCTGTTGAACCGGATGCTGGTCCAGCTGCGCCGCGGATCTTCGATGCAGCACGAGAATGAGCTTCCAGACCATCTTGTCGCGCTGGTGGAGCAGGAATGCGACGACGTACTGAGTGCTTCCGTCATCCAACGCGCCCATAACCTGGCCTTTAACGTGGACACGGCCCACAACGTGGATGCCCACATCGACGGCATGGATACCGTGGTAGAGGACACCGCTGTGGGCTCGCCAATGGATGCCGTTGCGGCTTGGTGGTCGACCGAAACCTTGCATCGCGTCCTGACGGCCACCTTGGACGAGGATGCCCAGGGACTGGCCGACAAGGCACAGAGGATCGAACTGGCCATCAAGGTGGCCCCGACTGGCTCGGTTGCTCAGCTTCGTGCCATATTGGCGCGCGCAGTCTTCGTCGAAGAGTCTCGTGCCGACCACATTGAAGTGGCTGGCCAGGCGATGATGGCAGATGGGATCGAGAGCACTTTCGGCGGCTCGGCACTGAGCATTACACCTTGTCCGCACGCCTCTAACCAGGACCTCGAGCTCTCCCTGGACTGTGCGCTAGCCATTAAGCACCTCAGCCGGACCACGACCCTGACGGCTACCGATATCCGGCGTCTTCATTTCGTCGACAGGATCACAAAGTCGGCGTACATGTCGGCCATGACGCTGTTGGGATTTTCCGCGTGTATGGAGTTGATGAAGCAGTTCCTGGAGCACCAGCGGGTGAGGGAGGAATTCGAGCCGACCTTGGCCAAACTGTCGAGCAACCTCCGGATTTGGATGGGCAAACCATGGGCAGACCGATGCGGCGTCAGCTCCCAACTTCGCAACAGGGTGGTTGATCGATGTCTGACGGCGACCAAAGCCGTGGATGGATCCGATCGCGACACTGGATACGGCAGCATGAGCGAGACTGATGAAGTGGACATTTGATGGCCCTTGTTTTGCCTTTCGGGCCAAGGCGGCGTTTGTGGCGACGAGTACGAAGGCACTCCACTTGATTTGCATCATCTTCACGCCCTATTTGCTACGAATACTGTACGATCATGGGCAAACGATCTCGTCGAACGGGAAAGCTTTGACTTTACGTTTCTCTTTGTCTTGAAAACAAATTGGTGCATGGAAAGTATGGGGTTATGGGGACCTACGTGACCAAGCACAGGGTTTAGAGCGGGTAAAGGTGACGGGGTCCACAGTAGTAGTGCCGGCTCGCTCTCATTTCATCCTTGTCTGCTTCTGCTTGACTCGTTCTTCTTGTCATACTACTTTATATTTCTGGCAGGACCAAAGATTTCAGGGACAGCCGATTTAATGACGTTGGGCTAGACAGGGGGGACCTGAATGGGTCGCTGATGGGTCAGGCAATGAGAGCTTTAGCCAGTATAGATTCCCATAGCTACCGACTTTCTCTTGCTTCTGTGCACGCCGTGCCGGGTGATTTGACCCGAGCATGACGATCTGCATGCAACTGCTTGCCCCATCCTAATGCGACGTCATATTCTCCCAGTGATGGGCATTCTAGGAAAGGCAAGTGAAGTACTTGGTACGCATGGAAATAATCTGATTGTTACAGTTGAGAACACATCGGCCATACATGTCTACCACTCAGGCGCACTCCCACAGCCTCCTCCAACCGTCAACTCAATCGGCTTCACCATGCTCGTCGCCGCCGGCGTCACACCATTCGGCTTCACACCATTCGGCTTGACACTATGCGGCTTCCTCGCCCGCTGCCCGACGAAGCGAATCTTCCTGTCCAGCTCCGCAAACGGCGGCTCCCCGGCCTCCCCCTTGCGCACCATCCACCGGCTCGTGCCCAGCGCCGCGTCCAGCTCCTCGACGGGCGGGAGCTTGAGGTACAGCATGCCGTCGGGGCGGACCTGCACGGGGAACGTGGCGATGGAGAGGGCGGCGTCGCTGCTGCACGAGCCGCTGCCCAGGTCGAAGTTGCGCTTGTGGTGTGGGCAGGAGATCCACGGAGATGTGGTGTCGTCTCCGGACTTGGCGTCGCAGGGGCCCTGGCCGAGGAGGCCGTCGGAAAGGACAAACGCTCGCTTGTGAGGACACATTTGCTGCGTGGCATAGAAGCGGCCGCGGAAGCGCCACACGGCGAGCTGCGTGTCGCTGCGCTTGATGTTCGCCGAGACGCCGTTGGGGAGCTCGTCGGCGCCGTCAAAGTACGACGCCTCGATGATGGGCTGCCACGACATGCTGCTCCATCTCTCCCGCAGGCCCTTGAAGTCCTCTGTCGCCGAGTCCTTGGCCCAGAAGACGGGCCGGCTCTGGCCCCTCTCTTGCTCGACCTCCACGCCATCGACTCGGGCGTCTGTATTCTGAAACTGCCTAAACTTGGCCGCAATGGCGGGGCTCTTGATGGCTTCCGCCCACTCGTCGAAGAAGCTGCCCACGAGCTCCTGCATCTGCGACTCGAGCGAGGCACAGATGCCCAGCTTATCCTCGAGGACCACTTCCTGCAGGTATTTGATGCCGCCAGGCAAGCTCTCAATCCAGGGAGCCGTGCGCTGAAGCTTGTCGGCCGTGCGGATGTAAAACATGAGGTACCGGTCGAGGATCGGGACGACTTCCGCGGGTGGCACATCCTTGGCCAGGAGCTCAGCGTGTCTTGGTTTCGCGCCGCCGTTGCCGGCGACGAAGATGTTGAAGCCCTTTTCCGTGGCAATCAGACCGAAACTGGGGCCGGGTTAGCTTTCGATCGCGGGCAAGGCAAAAGGGTCAAGACGCACTCTTTGCTCTGAGCCTCGGCACATTCACGCACGCAGCCGCTGACACCACCCTTGATCTTGTGCGGTGCCCGTATGCTCTTGTACCGCTCCTCGAGGCGCACTGCCATGCCGACGCTGTCGCCGATGCCATATCTGCACCAGGTCGTGCCCACGCAGCTCTTGACTGTTCTCAGCGACTTGGCGTAGGCGTGGCCAGATTCCATTCCGGCGGCCACGAGCTGGCTCCAGATGTCGAGAAGGTCCTGTTTCCTAGCGCCAAACATGTCGATGCGCTGTCCGCCCGTAATCTTGGTGTATAGGTTGTACCGTTTGGCCACCTCGCCAATGGCAACCAGCTTGTCGGGGGTGATCTCGCCACCGGGTACGCGAGGGACGACAGAATAAGTGCCGTTCCTCTGGATGTTGCCCAGGAAGCGGTCATTCGTGTCTTGCAGCCCGTGAACCGGCTTCTCCATGACGTGTTTGTTCCACAGCGACGCAAAGATGCTGCCCACGGCGGGCTTGCACAGTTCGCATCCCGAGCTGTCCTTGTCGTTGCCCGCCTCCCGCATCACCTCTGCCAGGGTCGTTAACCGCTCCACCATGACGATGTTGTACAGATCGGCGCGTGAAAAGTTGAAATGCGAGCACAAGTAGTTCTTGACTTCGTTGCCCATGGCGGCCATGGTCTTGTTGAAAATCGTGGTGACGAGGGGCATGCAGCCACCGCACCCCGTGCCGGCCTTGGTGCAGGACTTGACGGCCCCGACATCTTTGCAGGAGCCGTCCTTGACGCAGTTGACGACGTCGCCTTTGGTGACATTGTGACAGGAGCAAATCTGCGTGTCGTCGTCCAGGTCATCCCCCTCGTCGCCGTCTTTCCTTGCGCCAAGGATTAGTTGACTCGGGGGGATGTCGAGCTCCTTCATGTTCTTGACCATTGGTACCATCTTGACGTAGTCTTTGGTGTCGCCAATCATCATGCCGCCCAGGAGATGCTTGCCGTCCGCAGTGAAGATGTATTTCTTGTAGACGTTCTGGAACGGGTCCCTGTAAGTCAACGTTTTGACGGTGGTGTCGGGCAGACCCTTGGCCGAGTCCCCGTTCTGGAGCCTCTTCAAATGTCGCGGAGGGAGATGCTTGGGCCCATCACGGTCCGCGAAGAAGTCGCCGAAACTGGCGACATCGACTCCCAGAAGCTTCAGCTTGGTGCTGAGGTCGGGGCGTTTGAACGTCCTGGGAGCGTGAAGCTTGGCCTGCGTCAGGTTGAACGCGAGGATATCGGCCATCTCGACGCCCGGAGCAATGAGACCGAATGTCTGGTTCTGCCAGCTCGCGCACTCTCCAATGGCGTAAATGTCCGGATGACTGGTGGCGAGGTCGTCGCTTACAACAATGCCACCGCCACGCTCGACGCATTTGAGGCCAGACTTGCGAGCCAGGTCGTCCCTCGCTCTGATTCCGATTGCAAAGCATATGGTTGAGCAATCAATCTCCTCGCCGTCTTCGAACACCACTCCCGTGACGCTGTTCTCTTCGTCAACCTTGATACGCTGAACCCTCTTACTGAGCATCACGTCCAGGCCCAGGTCTCTCACTTGCTGGACGACCATGGTGCCAGCGTCTTCGTCCAGTTGCCGGCTGAGCACCCATCTGTTTCGCTCAACGAGCCTGACCTTTGCAAAGGACTCGAGGTCCATCATGGCCTTTGCAGCTTCGAGGCCGAGCAGGCCGCCACCGACGACTGTGCCAACGGTGCCTTTCTTCGTGTCGGCGAACTCAATCAGGTTTATCAGGTCGTCGATCGTCCGGTAGACAAAGACGCCGCTGGCATCGTAGCCAGGGGTATGGCGGGGGAGCAAGGCATCGGAGCCGGTCGCGAGGACCAGGATGTCGTACGGGACGACATTGCCATTTGCACAGCTGACCGTCTTTCCAGCGGAGTCGATGTCAACGACCTTGGTGTTGATGTGATATGCCAGTGCGTCTTTCGGAGCACTTGCGTACTGCACCAAATGTCAGAATCCTCTTCGCAGATGGCGGAGGGTGGAAAGGTACCCATTCGGCAGGATTTAGATGGAGATTCTCGACTTTGCGATGCTCGAAGAAGCTTGTGAGGCCGACCCGGTTGTACGCGAGGTGAGACTCCTCTCCTAGAACGGTAACGCTGTATTCGCGTGCTCGAGCGTCGTATTTCAAGAGTTTCTCTCTGTTTCGCGTGTTAGAAGGAGGCAGAGAGCATAAGCACACTGGAACTTACACAAAGGCAATGCCCACCATTCCCAGCCCAACAACAACCACTTTCTTGGGTGTCTCAGCCATGGCCGATTGCTGACGGTTGTCGATGGCTTAGCAGGGTCATGCTCGCCGTGGAGGGTCCCAAGGGAGCCACCCGGGTATTTACACCGTAATCTTCAAAATCTCATGAATATCAGGTGACTTCGTTCATGATTCGAATACTTCCGACATCTGACACAGCACATCTGCATCGGAGCGGATTGCCTACGTAGCCAGACGCGATGTTGATAAGGCTCCGGCGGCGATAGTGCATGGCCCAATCATCTCGAGGCGGCACCCGAACGGCGATGGTCCGCGGAGAAGGACAGATGCCGTTTTACGTGGGTCCGGGCCGCGACGTCTTTGCTATCGCTACCACGGCAATGAAAGCTGGTCTGAGCTACTTCTGGGACATGTTGTAACCTCACGGTGGTGAATGTGACCCCGTCCGACTCCTGTCATCCTGGTCCGTTGAAGCGGTGCTTGTCGACAGAGCACAACCAGTCTCTCCATGTCGATTTGTTCCTTTTCCACCGGAGCAGGGGATCCGGGGACGGGCCCGAGGAAAGTGCGCAACTTTATCGCTGAGGCTGTGGAGCGAGTGCCTGATAGCACAACTGATAGGCTCACTTCGTCGTCGAGGAGGTCCTATCAGCCGTGGTCCCAGCGACAGCACCTGAGCCAGTGATTGGCCTGTGCGTCTCTCGCCTTGTCGTAGTTGGAGAGCGGCAGCCGCTGGGTGGCTTGCTCGTGAGTTTTCTTTCCATCCAGACTCGTGGATTCTGCGTTTTCGTCGCGGAGATGCGACTTCCAGAACGGCGTGTGGCGCTAGTTGCAGGGCAAGGAGATAAGGGGCGTCGCAGCACGTGGTTTGTCCCGCTGCCCCACCTCATCATCCAACTTGACCTCCAACACGCCACCACCACCACCACCGACACGCCCATCACCACATCCTCGCCCCAGATGGCCACCACCGCCCCCTCCACAGACGCCCCCTTCCCCTTCCCCCGCGAGTACCACTTCCCGGCCTTCTTCACCCGCCAGACGAACCTCACTACGCACCACGCCCAGCTCACAAAGTGGTCCGCCCTCGTCCTCGCCTACGCCCGCCACCACCGCCTCTTCCGCCTGCACCTCTCCGCCGCCGCCGACTCGGACCTCTTCCGCAACCGCCGCATCGACCGCCGCCTCGGCCCCGCCGACATCCGCGAGCTCCTCGACTTCATGCGCAAGGACGGCCGCGCCGAGTACGTCGCCAAGGACTCGCCCGGCGACGTCGTCTTCGTCTACTGGCGCAAGCCCGAGGAGTGGGCCGCCGTCGTCGAGGGCTATGTCGAGGAGACGGGGCAGAGGGGCAGTGTGTTGACCGTGTATGAGTTGACCGAGGGGGAGGGCACGAGAGGGACTGGTGAGTTGCTGTACCGACGCGTTTGGACTTGAGTGTGCTAAGCAGAGGACAACAGCACTACACGGCATGGACAACGAGGTGCTGCTCAAAGCGCTCAACATCCTCGTCAAGCGGGGCAAAGCACAAATCTTTGGCCAAGAAGACTCTCCCGGTGTCAAGTTCTTCTGATCCACTGCAATACAAACATACAGCACCGCGAGCAAATACTCTGCCACCAGCACGCATCTGCGACATGACTGCGCTCCGCTGCGCAACCTACCAACCAAATCCAAGCTCTGGACATCCTTTGCACGGGGAAACTCCAAACTCCGTCATCGCATGCGTCAAAGTCCGGCACAGCCCACTCACTTGCCCGCCTTCCTGTTGTAGTTCTCTATCAAGAACTTCTTGTCGAAGCGCACCTGCTGCGCCATGGCCACGTCGAGGAGCCAATCCGGCGCCACGATGCGCGGCTCCATGTTGCCATTCTTGGCCATCTCCTCGAAACGGGGCCACAGGTGCTTGTCGTCGCCCATGTTGTTGCTGAGGAGATAAACTGGCTCCGGCGGGGCGCCGCCGTCCTCCTCCGCAGTGGTTGGCTTGATCGTCGTACCGCTGCGCGCCCGGTAGAGCTTGAAGATGGCGCCGTTGGCCTCGGCAATGGCCTGATAGCTTTCGGGGCCGTTGCGAATATTCTCCGTGCAATATATGGGGATTCCCTGGAGGAGCTTCCCTCGGTTCGCCTTGGCTCGCGAGGCCGACCTCTCGAGCTTCAAGTTGTACTTCTTCTCGGCAGCTTCGTCTTTCAGCAGGAAATCGTCTGGGGCAGGGACTTCGCCCGTCTGGAGGGCGTGCTCGATGAAGTCGGTGGACAAGCCGGTAGCTCCTCGGGCCAAGGCGCAGAGGAACTTGACCGTGCGCATGACATTCGGCGCGACGACATAGTCGCAAGGCTGGCCTTCGATCACAATCTGGACTCCGAGATCGCGGAGTTTTCTCTGCAGACAGAATTAGCATCCATAGTCAAGGCGCGGCCACACGGAACCTGATCCAGCTTACCCGGTCTTGGTCTTCCTTGTTCCTGTCTCCCACCCATCGCTTGTAGCCAGTTACGACGACGCGCATGTCAACCTCGGGCAGCGACGGACGGGCCTTCTTGGTCGGTCGCCTGGCGTCCTCATCGTCGTCTTCGTGCGCAGACTTTGTCGCCGCCTTGGCGCTCTTCTCCTTCTCGGCCAAATCCGCGGCTCGCCTGCCACCCCACGGCGCACCGGCCTTGCCGTGTCTCTTCTTCTCCCTCTCGTACAGGGCGATATCGGGCGCGATGTTCTGGAGCATGTCTCGCGCCTTTGCCTTGGCACTGCGACCGCCAGTGGACACCACGGAGGGGGTGCCGTTCTCCTTGCCAAAGTGCACATGCCGTGACCGCACCGGCGTTTCCATCGCGGTGGAAGCGTTCGCCTCCTTACCCGGCGCGGCATAACTCTCCGCGTCGTCGCGCATAACGTCAAAGCCGCGGTCCTGCTCCGGCCGGCCCATGACCACACCCTCCGCGGGGCCCTTGTGGTATGCGTTGTCCTCTGCGGCCTCGAGTATCTTGCGCTTCCTCTTGGCCCGCGGCGACATGCTCTCCTCGCCGCCGGGGTAGTGGATGTCCCTCAGCCGGGATTCGTCGAGAAAGGTCTGGCCTATAATTTCGCCGAGATTCGTACGCGGGGGGAAGTGGTTGTATTTCTGAATGTTAATCGGCTTCATCTCACACTTGGCGTAGCTCTCTTCGATCCAGAGATGGTTGACAACGGCGACGCCCCACTCCGGGGCGGCCTTGCACTTCTCGCTCGTGTCGCGCGCAGTGATGAGGTGAGTGTTGTCGGCCCTCATCGTCTTGGTGAACTCGGCGCCGCAGGCCCTGATGAGGTTCTCCAGGTAGATGCGCGCCTCGCCGCCGTAGTTGGACACGGTGATTCGCAAGTCCTTGAAGCCCTCGATGCCGTTCTTGGGAACCGGGTAGTGCAGCAGCCGGTGTAGGGGGTTGCGCCACTGGTTGTGGACGATGAGATGGTACAGCCACGACAGGCTGCCGACCTCCTTGCACGACTGGGACGCCTGGACGTACTGCGGCCCGTCGCGGTACTGGCAGATGAACATGTCGCAATCGGCCACATCCGCAACGACCTTGCCCCCGCCATTGTCGATGATGTCACCGAGGACTTTGGTGAGGCGCGGCGTGATGCCCAGGTCCCACGAAAGGAGAACCTTGCGGTCTTGGAACACGGTGGCCGGGGGGCGAGCAACGTCGGTGTCGGGCGGAGACGACAGGTAGGTCGGGGAGACGGATGTGGCGCCGGCCAAGTTGGCGTTGGCCGGGATCTGGAGCTCGTCCCGGGGACTCTTCTTCAGGATCTCGGGTTCGGGCAGCAGGTACGGGCCTTCGTCTATGCGCTTGCCGAGCTTGAAGCAGGCGTCGAACCTATGGGTTGTCAGAAACAGCGCGTCACCCCATCGAGACTGAGACTCACCAGTGTGGCAAGACCACTTTGCCCTTGAAGTTCTTCGCCATGGCATTCGCGACCTTGGCGTTGTCCATTGAGAGCGCGCAGATGTGCGTCGTGAACCGATTCGAGTCCTTGGACTCCTGCCCCCCGAGCGCCATCGTAGCGCCAATGATGCTCTCCTTGTCCATCTCCGGCAGGTCGGCGCAGGTGACGACGACCTCGGCGAAGATCATGCGGGGATCTGGGGAGAACGGGCGCACCTGCGCCTGCCTGCGTCGCGAGACTGACGCGGCGATCCATTGTGCCGTGACGACGGGGATCATGACGGCCTGCGACTCGACGTATTGCGGGAAGTCGATTGTGTTGGAGATGATGTGCGAGACCTCTTCGATAGGGATGGAGCCGTCGCGTCGCGGTTCGCGTATCGCGGCGCCATTGTCCTCGAGCACGCTAGACAGCTACGCCTTCCAGTCAGCCAAGCCGTGCAGATCTGGGCTTCGAGGCCATGCTTACCTCGCTAATATACCGCGGCGTGAGCGAGTTGCTCGGCACGAATGCGACCGAGCATTCGCCAAAGATGCCGTCGCCCGCGTCTCCCATGGTTGTGGCTGCCTCCGTGGTGTAGCGCGTATGTATCAAAAAGCGCGCAGGCAAAGGAACAATTGGAAACCTTGTATAACAAGGTACGGCATGCCGTATGTCGAATGTGCAGGTCAAACTCGCCAAGTGGAAGGCCAGTGCACGAGCAACAGGGAGGAGGCGGCTATTTGTTGTGCGCGAGACGCGTGCCTAAATTGTCAAGGCACTCCAACGCGAACCAGGCAGGCAGCCACGTGATGCGCCAAACTGCAATACTCTTCGTGTTACGAGCCAAGCCACGACGGGGCCACCCACTTACACCACCGATGACTGCGCTTGATCAGCCAGTCGACAAGATACTCGACAGAGCTCAATCCCGGCCGTGCCTCGTGTAGATTTCACAGACGCAAACAAGTTGGCTATTCTTGGCCGATGAGTTATTCACTTTTGGATGACCGTACTCTCCTGATCATGCTCTGATTCGCCATGAAACCCCGTCACAATCTCACCCACGCCTCGCCAGTCCTCGAAAAAGGCACGAGGCATGACGGTCGTCAATCGGCCTCTCAAGAGTATATAACATGCCAAACGAGGCTTTCGCGCCGAGCAAATGAAGCAATGCTACCCTGCGCCTCCAACGTATGCGAGCCTTGCCGCTTACCCGATGATCCCAGAATGTCAAAATCCACGTCGCCGAGGCATTATTTATTATCTACTCTCCGGGCACCGTGATGTGTGCCTTGCACAGAAATCCCAACTCCGTCTTAATCGTCTCCCTCAACGCACGCCAATGCAACAGCAGCTCCCATCAAGGAGCTCTCCTTGGCCGGGACGAGGTTGATGCTCCTGGGCTCGGCCAGCCCCTTGCCGTCGACCAACTCGTTCACATATCGCTGACAGCTTTTCAGGTATCCGGGGTAGTTCTCGATAACGCTCCCGTTGAATGCAACAGTGGTTGTCTCCAGCCTCATATCGGCCTCGGCTTTTTGCCGCTCGGGTGAGGATTCGGGGAGGGTGGAGATGTAGGCCTGCTCGGCCTCCAGGCGGCAGTCCCACAGGGTGAAGACGCAGGTGGCGACCAGGGCGCTGGATCGCACAGAGACGAATGACGCGATGGCTTTGATGGCGAGGAGATCGGAGGTGGTGGGTGTGTGAGGGGAGGGATGTCGCTCGGAGAAGAGCTTGACGGCCTCTGTGAGCTCGGGGGTTGTATCGCTGGAGGTTCATCAGCAAGTGTGTTCAGAAGCGGCAAATGTCCAGGGTAGTCCTCACCTTTCAATCATGGAGATGGTATCGGTGCCCAGCGAGTATTGGGCCTTGAGGGATGGCGGGACGACGCCGCACAGCATGCCGGTAGTCTCGATGGCCTCGACAAGGGCCAGTCGAGCAATCTCACCAAGGTACATTCCACTGACCAGGTGCTCCAGCGGTTGAAAGTCCGGGCGAGGGTGCGTCCTCGTCAGCATGTGGTCCCATCTCGTCATGGGCAGGATGTCGTGTCCAAACATGCCCAGTTCCGTGTTGACAATGACATGGCTGGCTTGGCTGAACCATCCATCGGGCCGGATGCCGAACTTTGACCTGCCGATGGCCATGACGGGGAGGTAGGCAGCCATGTTGACGCCAGTGCCGAGGATGAGGCCGAAACGGGTCGACGTGTACGAGTAGGCTCGCGACAGCAGACAGGCGCTCGAGTCGTTGAGAATGGCTCGCAGCTCGACATTCAGGCCCTGGTTCTTGCACGCCTGCTTGACGATCTGCCCCAAGTCCTCGCCCAGCAGGGCCTTGTCCGCCAAAAAGGCCTTGCCCATCCTCAGCAGCTTGCCGCCGCCCAGAGAGGTTTGCCTGTTGAAAGGGTCAGATATGCCTGCTGATGGATGTTGACAATGACGCTGTGCACTTACTCAATGGGGAAGCTCCATGCCAGGGCCAGGGGCAGAGGCTTCTCGACGCTGTGTTCACGGCTGAGGCCGGCGGAGAGCGTCTCCTGTATCCTCTGGCCCATCCAGTCGAAAAAGGCCATGCCCTCGAGGTCCTTGATGTCCTTTCCGATGCGGAAGTTGCGCATGCTGACAATCTCGCTCTGCTTGCCCTCCTCCGCCTCTCGCCCGCGCAGCTCCACCAAGGCGACTCTCAAGGTCGATCCCCCCACGTCCAGGGCCAGATACTGCCCGCACTCGCAGCCCGTCGGCAGTTGGTGGCTGTAGGAGGGCAACATGCACTCCATGTCCGTCTGCAGGCGCTCGAAGAACTGCGTCTTGAGGCCGGCGGACAGCTCGAGGAGGCCATCTCCGCTGACGGGGCCGAGCAGGGCGGCCTCGGCCTCCTTGAGGAACTCCTGGAGGCTCTTGGGCAGCTCCTTGCGCTTCGAGGCGGTGCCATTGGCTGTCAGGGGGGCGACCCAGTAGGCCAGGATGGCCTGTATCAGAGACTTGCCGCGGAGCAGGCTCTTGACGAGGGCCGCAACAAAGGCATTCCGGAAGGTGGACATTGCAGAAACGAGCGAGAGCATACCATGGATGGAAGGCGAGAGGGTGGGAAACGAGAGAAAGGGGGCAGTGGTTGAGAAGACTGCCTAGGCCTGACCCGGGAGGACCAGCGTGCCGCGTGCGTGATGGGGAGAGATATCAGACCAGATGTCGAGCGAGATCAGGCTGTGGGGAGGAGAGGGAGTGTAAATAGGTAGTGACGGAGCGGTAACAAGGTGACATGTGGTGGGCGAGGAACAGGCAGACAAGACGCAGCGGCGCTGGTGTCTTGGGCGCGGCGGGCCGGATCAAGAGACGACGGACGCCGGGGGCCAAGCTAGACAGGCGCCACGTATTAATGAAACCTGCCCTGCCCCGTGGAGAGATGCAATGGCCGAGGCCGTACGAGAGGTACTCGGGACAACAGACGAGTGGGCGCGGGAGCGGGCGGCGGCAAGGGAGGGAGCGAATAGAGGTCGTACACTCACCCGTAGGCAGGCAGAAAGCAGAGGCAGCGGAGGACAGCGCCAACGAAAGGGACGCCCGTGTGGGCAAGCCAGGCCGCAGAGGAGGAGTCGATGTTACGGCGGTGAACCGGGGGAGCAGCGCGCCATGGATGGGCTCGGAATGGCAGTGAGCCACGGACGCGGGCAGAGGAGCGCGCGTGTCGAGTGTTGGGCAGGTCGGTAGGTAGTGCCAGGCACCGCTGGCCATATCAGCGGCCGAACGTCGCACGCACGCGGGCGGAGCCAATGGCGGCGGCAGACGCGGCGGCGACGGAGGCGAGAGTTTGCGCTGGATGCAAGACAGACGGACGGACAGGCAGACGCATCATGAAAGAAATCACGCTGGGCCGCGCGCGCAGTCTGTGCCATGCCTGCGCTGCGTTGCGCGAAGAGAGCGAGCGAGCGCATGGCGGCGTGGCGTGCGTGGCGTGGTGGGAGGAGGAGAGAAAAGCTGGGGCTGTAACGTTGCGATGGCGCATCTACGGCTAAGAGCCCAAGACGTCGTGCGTTGGTGGCGCTGCTGGGCGGGCCGGGCGGCGGCTGCAGGGCCGACCAGGGGCGGGATGGCGCATGGATCCATCCACGGGGAACCGGCGCGCTGGGACTCGCTTGCGGAACTCGACAGGCGGTTGAGACGCCGAGAGCCTCGCTCAGCTGGCGTCTCCGCTAGGTAGTCCGTACAGACAGCACTGTTACTGTTGACGACGGCCTCCGTAACCGCACCCGGCGCGCGGCGATCCCTGCACGGCCTGGCAGCAGCAGCCCTCTGAGCCATGTCCGAATGTGCATACCTCGCGACGGCGCCTCACGCCGATGCTCTGCAAATGTCCGTGTCCCGCATGTCTTGCAGTTCGCCGGAGGTGAGCCACGGGACTGCTGTGCAACGTGGGGGGGCGAGCGGCCTTGCAGCATCTCCAACGTGGGGGAGCAGACGACGGCGCAACATCGCCGACACACCTGGCCACCGCGTGCGCCCTGCAGAGCCAATCCTGGACATGGACAAATGGCATTCGTGCATGCAATTCATAAGGCGCTGGTCGTCCTCGTCCTGCCGCAGAACGTCGTCGTCGTCGGGAAAAGGCCCGCGATGCTCCTCCCGAAGCGGCCATTGTCCCGCTGCAGCATGCCTCGCCTCGTGTATCAGGAGGCTTTGGCCCCACGACTGCATCCGCACGAGCAATACCTACACGAAGCCGTCGACGCGACGTCGCGTGCTGCTCTCATGTTGCCTCGAGCTCGCGGGCCCCTCCAGGCTCCCGCAGCGCCGGTGCCCGTGGGTCTGCCTGCGACACCGAGGAGACGTGATGATGAGCCTCATGCTCTGGAGTCCTGGCCCGCTGGGGGCCCCGTCTCGACCGGACCTGCGGCTGCACGCACGGCCGCGTCAGGAGGATGGATGCAAATGGGTTCCATGACCACAGCGTGTCTTGTCGTCTGCCGCGCGGCACGTCGTCGGTCGTCGTCGTTGGTCGCGCGGGCCCCGACGCTGCCAACATGCGCATGCCCCGAGAATGGCATAATTAAACGTCAGGCGGATGGCACGCTGCACCAACCGTGGCGTCGCCTGCAGTCATGTGCCCCCAGCAGACGCAGCGTCTCGGCCAGCGCCGCGAGCGAGAGCCAGAGGTGGAAGCCCTCAGGAGTCCAGCCCTTCCGGGGGCAACGTTTGGGCCGGCGCTGGTCCGGCGATTCTCGGTGGAGCGACCCGACCCCGGCCCTCCACTCCGAACGAACTTCTCCAATCCTTGTCGCTGGTAAGATGGAGAAGCCGAAGCCATCCGGCCCATGCGGTGACGTTCCATCCATCTGGAAGCCACCTCGCCGTCGACATCATGCTGGGTCTCTGACCCTCTGGGTGTCTGGCTGTGCTCCCTACAGTGCGCGCTGCTGCGAGTCCCTTTTGCCACCTCCCCAGCGGGCCAGCGGCAACCTCCATCGTCCCATCCCACCGGCCACCGGCCAGCAAACGAGGAATGCCCGCGCCGGTATTACCTTGCCCGGCGTAGTGCAGCCGTACCTTGCTCGTAGCTACTGGTCGTAGCGGTTATTCCTGGAATCAGACCCTCGTCGCACTTGCAACGCGACGCTGTCGTCCGTCATCACCCCACCCGCAGCCCGTGGTCACTTGCACTCACCCCCGGGCGAAGCTCACGCTGTCCACCTACCTTGAACTTTACTTTTCCGCATGCCCAGCAACCTTTTCCCCGGCAGCAGAAGAAGACGCGTCTTGTTGTTGAGCTCCCGTTCCCCTTCTGCCTCCCGCAAACATCCTTCCCACGCCTCCAACAGCCTCAGGCCCTACAACACCACGCTCCTCTCTCACCACCGGGCCACTTTCGTCCACGCCGCCACCATGCGCTTGATCATTCGCGACGACGCCGGCGCGGCGAGCACCTACGTTGCCAACTACATCGCCGACCGCATCAGGGTCTTCAACCCGACGCCCGAGAACCCCTTTGTCCTGGGCCTGCCCACGGGCTCCAGCCCCCAGGGCGTGTACAAGATCCTCGTCCAGAAGTTCAAGGCCGGCGAGGTACGTTTCCCGGCATCTCTTTGCTCTTTATTCGACGGGCCCTGCCTGACGTGCTCGCCAGATCTCGTTTGAAAACGTCGTCACCTTCAACATGGACGAGTACGTCGGCATCCCCCGCGACCACCCCGAGTCGTACCACTCCTTCATGTGGAAGCACTTCTTCTCCCACGTCAACATCCACCCCTCCAACGTCCACATCCTCAACGGCAACGCCCCCAACCTCGAGGCCGAGTGCGTTGCCTACGAGGACGCCATCAAGCGCCACGGCGGCATCGACCTCTTCCTCGCCGGCATCGGCGAGGACGGCCACATCGCCTTCAACGAGCCCGGCTCCAGCCTCGCCAGCCGCACCCGCGTCAAGACGCTCGCCTACGACACCATCCTCGCCAACTCGCGCTTCTTCGACGGCGACATCGACAAGGTGCCCCGCATGGCCCTCACCGTCGGCGTCCAGACTGTCCTCGAGGCCCGCGAGGTCGTCGTCATCATCCTGGGCCAGCGCAAGGCCCTCGCCCTGCAGCGCTGCATCGAGCAGGGTGTCAACCATATGTGGACCCTGTCGAGTTTGCAGCTGCACCCTCACCCCATGATTGTCGTCGACGAGGATGCCACGCTCGAGCTCCAGGTCAAGACGGTCAAGGTAAGACTCCCCCTTGCACGGCTGACACGGCCTGCCGGTCCGGCCAACTGACGCTGCTGCGCAGTACTTCAAGAGCATCGAAAAGGTCGCCCGCGAGGCCGGCTTCGAGCAGATCCTGCCCTCCAAGGTCCGCACCGGCAACGGCCCCGTGCCCCGGACAACGGTCGACGAGGTCGCCTCTCCCACCATCCTCGCCCCGCAGCCCACCACCTCCCGGCTGCTCCGGGCCACCCCGGCCACCGAGTACCCCGTCCGGTCCGTCTCGCCGGAGCTCATCCCGGACCGCATGGCCTCGCGCATCCCCGAGCCGAGCCTCAGCAAGCGGCTAACGCCCAACCCGGAGCAGCAGGCCGCCCATCAGCACAACGCCGTCAGTGCCTAGGCGGAAGGGGAAGTCGACTTTTAATGAAAACCGGGGAGGATGAGGAGTAGGCTTTTCCTTTGTCGCTTTACGTTGTCTCGCAGTGTTTTGGCTTCATTCGTGCGCTTAGAGACCTTGGTTAAGGGCTACATGAGAGATACCAGTCGCTTTGCTTGTAAGAGGTACGCACCAAAATGGGTAAATCAGAGTCGCATTCACTTTAGACTGTAACCACATGAAGGCAATCATCGAGACTGAATGCAGTATAGTGAATAATGATGGGAGAGGACATATCCGTCGGGCATTTATTCGCAGAGTCACCGGCTCCCAGAAACGGCAATACTGGCGTTGCTTCAAGTTCAGCCTGTTCTGGGGCTGACGACGGAGAACCGAAGCTGGCCGAGTATACGAAACACGACCAAGCTGGAAAGAGGCTGATTCGAGAAGCATATCCCTGCAAAACCCGTCCCGGGGCCATCATTGGCGCGGGTCTGCAGTTTCAGCTGCGATATGACCACGGGATCTTGACAACTCCTTACCAGAAACGATCCGTTTCCGCTCCCAGAAGACAAGAGACTACGTGCCGTCTCCTCGCAGCAACACAGCCATGCCCGTATTCAGAACCATCCGTACGTTGAGGGTTGGGCGGAACGAACCTTGTCGTCCCGCCGCTATGTCCACAGAGGCGGTGGATCCATCATCCCCTATGCGAACGCGTCAACAAGGTTCATCCACACCGGTCACCGAATGATGACATCGCAGAGACCCAACACCTGCTCTATCAAGTGGAACCCGGCAAGTCGGTGACTCGGCTCCTCTTGAGCCTCACTTGGCCTTGCACTGCGACGTTACCTATCCCATCTGCCGTGCGCCAGGGTTCGCCTTGCGTGAAACGCGGATCGACGGTGTGGATGCAACGACGATGTCTTGGTGACTGGCTTCGAGATGTGCTTGGTTGGTCGAGTGCTCGGACACTGATGGGCGGTCGTCTGGGACAGGATCCATGCAAGGCTTCGGGGCATGTCCGGATTCAGAGGCACGCCTTCGGGGGTTCCGAAGGAGACAAGCATGCGAATGCATCTCAGATAGACTGCCCTCCTCACGCCTAGCCACCACGTCCCTCGACGCAACGCCTCACACCGTCCGCCCCTCCAAACTGCATCCCGCCGCACCATGCCAGCAAACGCGTCATCCCTTACTTCTCATTGTCGCCCTTTCGCACATAAACCGCCAGCTCCCCAAAGTACGTCCAGTCCTGCGGGAAGGGCAGCATTGTGTACCCCTTGACCATCTCCCGCAGGCGCGGTGAATCCGGATCCGTCGTGTGTGGACTATGCATCGGTCAGTTCACATGCGTCCGTCCACAATACTACCAGCAACATACCTTATCCATGTGCCCTTCGAATCCTTCCTCCACTCCCGCCTCTCCTCCTCCTCCTCGACGGGATGCCAAATCATCGCCGCCGGACGCGCGACGTCGGCGATGATCTGTCTGACAGGCACGTTCGGGCTCACGCTAAACACCAGCGTCGCCTCATCCACGAGCAGAAACCCCGTCTCCGGCTCGGCGACCTTGATGCCCTTCGCCGCGAGTGCTTCTTTGCAGAGCCTCGTGTACCCTGGGTCCTGGACGTGGCACTCGACCTTGACGCCCGTCTTCTGCTCCAGCAGCCGCGCCAGCGACAGCACCAGCGCGTGCTGCATGCAGGTCCGCCCCCGCCCTTCCTCGATTAATCCGCACGGCCCATCGATGGAGGTCATCTCGCCGAGGCCGAACCCGATAATCTTGTCGATGTGGCGTGGGAAGGTGGCCTTGCCGAGCGTCTCCTCCAGCTGCCGCCATGTCTCGCCGTGAGCCAACTTCTCGATGTGCTCGTCCCAAGCAGAGGTCACTGCTTCCGCGGTGATGCCTTGGTGTCGAGTGCCACCGTCGTCTTCCTGCATCATGCTGCAGATTGTGACTGGGAAGATGCCGTCCTCCAAATAGTTGACGCAGAACGGGGGCGGTTCCACGAGCCCCTGGACGGTCTCGAAGCGCATGACTGCCTCCCTAACGACCGTCAGATAGACTCGAATTGCCCCGGTGGGGGCTTGTATCGCACCAGGCCTTGCCCTCGCGGTCGAGCCTTGTCCAGGGCATGCTTCGCCGCTCGCCATCGAGGCCCGTGACGCTGAACGACGTGCGGGGTGGCCGCTCGTCAAGCTGCCGCTGAAGATCCTCCAACAGCTCTCTCGAGTACATCGGCCGTCCCTCGTCATACAGCTCCCACACGCGAGCGGCGTACTCGGCCTGCTTATCCCCCTTGTCCCCCGGCTTCAGTTGCTCCTCAGAGTCGCCGCGGTCGTGGTACTCGGCGCCACTGGCCGAGTCCGTCTTGTCGCCCATGATGTTTGAGCAGTTATCAGCGACGGGGAGGAGCTCTGGGATGCCTGCGGTGGAGGATGCTGCCGAGTTCAAAACCCAACTGTTCATGCAAGGACGGCGCGCGGCTCACATTTATACGGGTAGGGGCCGTCTCGGTCACGCGTTGGTTGCCACTTGCGAACACAGTGAATGTGCACATGTGTGCTTACTAAGGACGGTCGACAACTTGCAGCCCAAGTGCATCGCCAACTCATCGACGACGAAGCCCATCGTGCTTCATTGCCACCATGGCTCGTTGGCAATTTGCGCTGCGCCTTGTGTGGCAGTGAACACCTCATCCATGTGTGCCTACATGGACACTCGTAGCGAAGCAGAAGAAGCATAGCATTTGAGCGAATGATCCTGCTTTATACCGTCCCTTTTCCCAAAACAGTCTCCCAAGAAAAAAGAACGAAAATAAAAAGCGTCCCTGGGTATAATAAGGCACGCCCTCGGCAGCGCTCCGCCCAGCCGTGCCATGGCCTCCAACCGCCAGTCCGACACAGGACTCGGCAGAAATGGCCAACATGGTGCAATATGGTACAGTACGACTATCCAAGCCGTCGATGCAAGAGCACGTCACTGGAATACTCGGAAGGGGAGCCGTAATAGTAAGCGTCATCGTCCAGCGCATCGTGAGACGTCACTCGGCCGCAAAGTACCGCTTCGTCTTACTCTGGTTCTGCTGAGCCTTAATCTCAGGCGGCACAATGGTATGATGGACAACATGCGGTCTGTACACGGCGTCGACCGGTGGCATCCTGGCAGGTGTTAGCGGCTGTGGCATTTGGAGAGCGGAGGGAGCCGGGAGCATACCAGTCGTCAACCGTGAGGGGAAAGTACTCGTACAGAGGATCGGGGTCCTCGGCGGGGCTGTTGCCGGCGTTTTGCCCGGCCACCGGGACGGCTTTGCCAAGCTGGGGGCTTTGCAGCTCGGCGCTCGACCGGCTCGAGCTTTTCTCGTCCTCTGATAGCGAGAGGCTGATGGGCACCGCCGTGTTCTGTCGGCTGATGGCGCCCCGGTGAGGCTGCCCGGACCCCGGTGCGGTTTTCGCATTTGCATTGGCATCCGATGACCAGGGAGGAACCGGCGGTCTTGCGATGGTGGGCGACATGGCCATCCTCTTGGCTGGGTGAGGACTCTGGTTCGGCTGCGGTGCCGGCTGGGCATTTGCCCAATCGGCGGGTGCCTGCAAGGGTTAGTTTCACATCACTCCAGAGTCAGGCATCTTGACATACCGAGACGCCGCCTATGGACTGATATCTTTGCATGGTGGCCTGCAGGTTCTCGTGCTCCGTCTTAAGGGATGCGTTATCAGAGCTCGCGGTGTTCTTGCGCTCCACCCTCTTCTCCCCGGTCAGGGGGACATCTCGCCGGCTATCAAAGTTGCGCGGACTCCGGCCCCGGACGATGACCGGGCCCGACTGAACCTCGGCGATTTTGAACATGTCACCGGATTTTACCTTGCCAAGCAGGTTGATCTGCACCACGTAATGCTGCTGCAGCCCCTTCCTCCGGCCGTTATTGGCAGTCGCATGCTTGAACTGCAGCCGCTTCCACGAGACTGGCAGAGACACTCGAGTGGCGTCCAGCTCTTGACCCGTGCCGAGGTCCAGGGAGATGTGGGGAGGGGCGGAGGCCACTTTGTTCTCCTCGTTTGCGTGCTGCGGGTTTGAGCTCTTCCACGGGATCGAAATGATTTCCGTCGCCTTGCCCTCGATGGACTCTACCGCCGTAATGGACGCCGACAGTTCAAAGATGGGAAACTGCCGGCCCTGTTCGTCGACTACATGCGAGACCGCCCGGGGCAGCGTTATTTGGCCAGAGCACTGCCAGAGGTTGCGGCGATAGCACGTCAGCTCGAGTGGCCGGCCCGCATTCTCTCCGCCAAAGACGTCCTCGGCGACGAAGAACATGCCATACAGCTCGGCGCTCATGTGCATATCGGCAATGTTGCCGGCGTCGTCCGCCACGTTGAAGCTGCGCAAGGGCTCCGAGAAGCCGAGGAGCTTGTTGTCCAGCTCCTGGGGAGACGACTCTTCGTTGAGGGCGTCTGGGTTCGGCGTGGGCTCAAACGCCCGCGCGGAGTAGGAAAAGGGATCTTCGAATGTCGTCGCAAAGTTGTCAAAGTCGTAGGCGGGGGTGAAGGGGAGGGGTGCGAGGGCACTGCCGTCACTGCGCGAGAGGGCATCGTCAGATGTGTACATTGCAAAGGCAACCGCCAGATGGGCCAACGAAGAAGGGTGCTCACAGCAGCGCTTCGTCGAAATTGAGCTCTTGGTCAAAGTGCTCCATCGTCATGGGCTGGCCGGTGCCGTTGTTCATGACCATGGTGTCGCTGGCCGCAGCGGCTGACATGGCCGGCATAGAGTTGAACGTAGCCATGGCATTGTCCGCCCGCCGTCAGCACGGCACGGGAGGGTCGTATCGGCACGGCGACGGTGTTTTTAATCTGGGGTTCAACCGCAGGACCGTCGCTGGGGCGTCGAGCTGGATGAGATGAGGCTAGAGGGGCGAGGCGACCGGCGACAGATGGCGCTGGCGAAGGACGGTGTACGAGGTCTGGCACCGGAGGTCGCAGCGGCAACAGGAAGCCAGAGCTGATGAGATGACGATGGATGGCGAAGGACCAGCGAGACGGGATCAGGTACCGGAGCGCAGTGGAGAGAGATGGCCCTTCAGTCCAGTCCAGCCCAGTCCAGTCCAATGCACTGCAGAGTTGGTGCGAGCAAAATGTGGAGGTGGTGATGGAACGTGGAAGCCTCTTCAGGCCCTTGTGGCCGATACCCGCTGTAATTGGCTGCTCGGACGGAGGGGAGTCGGTGGCGCCCTCAGGTCGCTTGCAGCATGACTACAGCAGGCTACGGAGTACAGGTCAACCTCTGTACGGAGCCGACGGAGGAGGAGCCCATGCCAACGTCGGGTACTCCGTACCTAGGTAGGCGGGCTAGTGGAGGAGGATGGCACACACGCGCACTGGACTCCCGTCGCGCAGGGCGAGGTCAGCATCGCAAAATGGAGGGACGATAAGACCATGCGACCCCCCCAGGCAAGGGTTGCCAGCCCATTCAGACTCGAACGTCGTTCCCCGCAGCCGTCGCCACATTCGTTTTTGTCGGAGCCGCTGGTGGTTGACGCCGCGGGACGGCGCGCACGCAGCCAGGCAGTCGGCGATGGCCACCGCTGCGGCCACCTACCTAGGTACAGGTAGGTACCTAGGTGGGCAGCAAGGCAGGTAGCGTCCCAGGAACTGACGACGGCTGGGTTGCAGTCCAGAAGCGTCTCCCCAGGGTTTCCCGTGAGCTGGGGCGCCACCGCGGTTCCAGGCATTGTGCAACGCTCTGCCGTCGCAGCAGCCCGTGTCGCTCCGAGTCGCCTCATCATGGACGACTCTAGCCCATATTCTAGAAGCGGAAGCGCTTGGCGTTTAGTCTAGCGGAAACCAAAGATCCCCTTGTGAATCAATCTCCCCCGCATCGCGTCGTCGTCGCACCAAGAAACGAACCATGGAAAGACCAACGGGCAATCAAAACGTCTTCAGCGTGGCGTCATGTTCAAAACGCCTCTCTATTGACCTCCAGTGATTCCGGTCTCGTGCGGTTGCGCTGTCAGGTATTCTGTCCTGCCTCGGCGGTCCGTGATATGTACAAAAGTCCACGATCCGCCATCGGTCTACTGCACTTGAGCTAGTCATTGCTGTCCCGGCCGCCGCTGTCGTCATGCCTCCAACGCCAAGGTCCCCAGCGGGCCCAGTCTCGCAGGCTTCACGTGGCCTTCGCACGGTGCAGCCGCGTCCCAAACTTCCACACCTCGTCCAGCACGAGCTGGCTGCTGCCGGCGCCGCCCTGCGTCTCCTCGGAGAAGATGACGAGGTCCGCGTCGGCTCCGGCGTCCAGAGTGCCCTTGACGCCCCCGAGGCCCAGCATGGCCGCGGGCGTCGCCGTCACGGCCTTGAGGGCCTGCGCGATGCCGGTTCCAGACCACTGCAGGAAGTTGTTGACGCACTCGAGGAGCGTGATGGAGCTGCGGGAGATTGTTAGTCTCTGGGCCCTGGCGTCTGGCTGCGGCAGATCGGCAGGGCAACTCACCTGCCGGCAATCGTGTCCGAGTCCTCGAGCAGGAGCCTGGATCCCTTCTTGATAATGTTACACGTCTGCTCGCCGTTGGTCCACGGGTACGCCCCGTCGGGCAGGCCGACTAGGTGCATGGCGTCAGTGACCAGGATGAAGCCATCCGGGTGCGCATTGAAGGCAATCTTGATGGTCGTCGGGTGCAGGTGGATGCCGTCCGAGATGATGCCAAAGTACGGCCGAGGCAGGCTCTCGGCGTGGCCCAGCACGCCGAAGATGCCCGGGTTGCGGTGGTGCAGCGGCCGCATGGCGTTGAAGAGGTGCGTGATCATGGTCGCGCCCTGGCCCACGGCGGCCGACGCCTCCTCGTACGTCGCCTCCGAGTGCCCGACCGAGTAGACGATGCCGCGCGAAGCGAGCTCCGGAATCAGCTTCATCATCTGCCCGCGCTCCGGCGCCGCCGTCACCATCTTGACCGGCATCGGCTCGCCCGGCGACCGGGGACGGAGGTTCTCGGCGCCATAGCACGCCTCGATGTCTGCAAAGCTCTCGGCCTCGATCAGGACGTCGACGTTGTGCACTCCGTTCTTGGTCGGGTTCAGGAACGGGCCCTCGCAGTGGGCGCCCAGCGACTCGGCCCCCTCGTCGGCAATCCGCCGGCTCCCAGAAGGGCCGAGATACGGAAGTGCCTGCATGGCCCGCGATGTCAGCGTTGGTGTCGCTCTCGAACACGGCCCCACCCCCCAACAACAACCCGTCATCATTTATCAACCTACCCTTTGATACAGCTCCGGCCGTTGGCTGGTGATTGTGGGAACGTACGACGTGACGCCCGTCTGGACCAGTAACAGGTTGACCTCCTTGACGTGCTTGCCGTACTGGGACATGTCGTCGAGCAGGGTCGAAAAGTTGAAGCCAAAGGCGCCGTTGAGCTGGCACTCAATCATGCCGGGCGCGACAATGCGCCCGCCGAGGTCGATGGTCGCATCGGGCAGGTTCAGGTCGTCATAAAAGGCGGCCTGGCTGTGGATGATCTTGCCCGTCAGCGAGCTGACCCAGAGGTCCTCGTTGACGAGCCGGTCGCCCTTGACCAGCCGGCAGTTGGTGAACTTGGTCAGCCCATTCCGCGGCCGCGTCGGGGGAGAGAGCGCGATGGGCATGTTTAGGTAGAGGGCCTGGGTATCACTGGAGGAGGAGGCTGACGTGAGGTTGAGGATTCGGTCGGGAGAGAGAAGGGGGGGAGAGGTGAGGATGGATCGTCAAGTATGAGCACCGGACGTCCGATGGAGATTGAAGAGGGCCCCATACAAACGGCAGCGAATTCACCAGTAGTGGCTATTCCACCATGTTGGATAAGGTACCGGCACGCAACATGAGCGCCAGTGGTGCGGCAAGAGTCGATGGTAGCAAGCAGGCGAGAAAACCTTGCTTGCCATCGTCCTTGTCACGGTGCCATGCTACGGCCCACGGTTGGCTGCCGGGTGCAACAACATTCAGTGGGCGGCAGCGCTGGAGCAGCCCGGAGCCGGTGGCGGACCTGTCCACAGTTGACTGGCACCAGCGACCCGTGAAGCAATCACTCCACTGCAACAGCCTGTGTGGGCGCTGAATCGTTGTCGCGCTGCCGCCTGCCGCAACAGATCGCCAGGGCCATCCTCCATGATGGATGCATGGATGCCATGCGGCGCCGTGGTCGCTGGCACTGGTCACCCCCATGTAACGTTGACTCGTCGGCTGCAGCACCCCCATGTCAGGCCCCCAAGCCTCCAGGTCCCTCCCCGCCTGCCGTTTCAGAACCCTCGGCGCCGAGCTGCCCCTCCCGGGCGCCGCACGGGTGGGCTGTGGGCCACAGCCAATACCCCGGAGCCGGATAATGTTGCCACATTACCCGACGTTGAGCCAGCTCTGCTCGACGTGCTATCGCTGTCTGTGCCCGGCACCCCTCAAGCTGAGAGGCATCGACCTCGACTGAGCAACGGAAGCATCCGACCGGCAGCTTCGGCTGTGCTGAGCCAAACGGCTATTATGCCCGCCGACCTGTGACCGTTTGCAGTCCCTGTCCAGCGACTCCAGTCCATCCACCATGGCAAACGCCAACGCCAAAGCCAACTCCAACACGGAGAATGTCGACCTGGACCCACTATGGCAGAACCTCGACTGGTAAGCGCATTCACCCCATACCCGCGGCTACGTACAGTGGCCTCATCCTCCCGGTCGCTTTCGTCCCGAGCCGTAGGGCTGACTTGAACTCCTCCAGGGCGATTGGACAGACCCTGCTTATGGGCTGGGATGGGACCGAGGTGACGCCACAGATCAGGAGCCTCATTGAGGACCACCATCTCGGCTCCGTGATCCTGACGGCCAAGAACCTCAAGTGTGGGTAGCCTCTTTCTTTGTCTGCTACTTCTCTGCGCAGCTCCCAGACCCGCCTTCACCATGGCAGGGGACGCACCTCCTTCATAATACACATCATTCGTCCGTGTAAGGCGTTGCTGATGTCCGCGTCTAGCTGCCCAGCAAACCGCCAGGCTTGTCCAGGAGCTCCAGAGCATTGCCAAGAGCGCAGGCCACCCGCAGCCCCTGCTCATAGCCCTGGATCAAGAAAATGGAGGCGTCAACAGCCTCTTCGACGAGGACTATGTCTGCCAGTTTCCGAGCGCCATGGGCATTTCGGCCACCGGCCGTGCTGACCTTGCGTATGAGATAACCAAGGCAACTGCCACAGAGATCTCGGCCTGCGGGGTCAACCTGATGCTCGGCCCCGTCTTGGATGTGCTCAACAATGCCCGGTATCAACCACTCGGAGTCCGAGCCACCGGAGACGATCCCCAGGAAGTTTCCCAATACGGACTCGCCGCACTGAGAGGCATCCGCGATGCAGGAACGGCGTCCTGTGGAAAGCATTTCCCCTCGTACGGGAACCTCGACTTCCTCGGATCGAATCTCGACGTCCCCATCATCACTCAGACATTGGAGGAGCTGAGTCTCAGTGCGTTGGTTCCGTTTCGAAATGCGGTTGCTTCCGGGCAGCTGGACGCCATGTTCGTGGGCGGCTGCGGCATCTCGAATCCTTCCATGAACGTCGGCCACGCTTGTCTTTCGGACCAAGTTGTCGATGACTTGCTCCGGAATGAGCTGGGCTTCAAGGGCGTTGCCATCTCTGAATGCTTGGAGATGGAAGCTCTTAGCCATGACCTCGGCGTTCAGAACGGCGTCGTCATGGCCGTGGAGGCGGGTTGTGACCTCGTCCTCCTGTGCCGTGCGTACGATGTGCAGCTCGAAGCCATAAAGGGACTCAAGCTGGGGTATGAAAACGGCATTGTGACCAAGGAGAGGATATTCACCTCCGTCAGGCGCGTCTTGAAACTCAAGGCAACCTGCACCTCGTGGTCAAAGGCACTCAATCCCCCCGGCATCTCCCTCCTCTCCCAGCTCCACCCTTCTCATCTTGCCTTGTCCCGGAGAGCCTACGACGATTCCATTACGGTCATACGAGACAAGGAGAAGCTGCTGCCTCTATCCGGGTCCATGCACCCGGGTGAGGAGCTGCTGTTGCTCACCCCCCTGGTCAAGCCCCTTCCGGCGTCTTCCATGACCAAGAGCCTACTCGCGGCAAAGAACTACTCGGCCGCCCCTACAAACCACGACATGCGGGCACATCGAAACCGGGAGAGGGCTGCCACCATGAGTGGCGAGGGGGTATTTCGCGAGTTTGGCAAGAATCTTGCTCGATATCGCAACGAGAAGCTCCTCCACACCAGCTATACCGCCAATGGGGTCAGGCCAGGTGAGACCGCGCTCCAGTCCAATCTGAGGCTGCTTTCGGCAAACCCTGTATGCTGATGCCGCACAGTCCACGAGAACCTCATCAACAGAGCGTCATGCATCATCATCGTCACAGCGGACGCAAATCGAAACCTCTACCAAGCCGGCTTCACCAAGCACGTGGACATGATGTGCTCCATGCACCGGAGTCGGGGAAACAAGAAGCAGCTGATTGTGGTTGCTGTGAGCTCACCCTACGACTTCGCCATGGACAAGTCCATTGGAACCTACATCTGCACCTTTGACTTTACCGAGAACGCCATGTCTGCGCTGGTGCGGGTACTGGTGGGCGAGATTGACCCACCGAGGGGGAGCATGCCGGGAACCCTCCGCAAGAGCAAGAAGGTGCTCAAGTCGAGGCAGCACTGGCTTGTGGAAGAGTACGATCGGTCACGGGATGCCAAGGGACTCAATGACCTGCTGCGGGCTGTCCATCGAGCAACTGCCCCAGATCTCGAGTTCCTCAAGACAACCAGCGCGGCTTCTTTTGCGCTGAACATTCCAAGCATCCAGGAAGCCCACTTCGTGGTACGGAACAGCAGCACGCAAGCGCTCTACGGTTTCGTTGCAACATACTTTACAGGTGGCGTGGGAATTCTCGGTGCCATATTCGTCGACCCGGGCAAGCGGAATGTGTCCATCGGTCGCTCGCTTCATCGACGAGCGTTGAAGAACCTCGGCCAGCAGAGGGGCATCAAGAAGGTTCAGATCGGCCTAACGTTCCCCGGCGTGTTCCTCGGCATTCCATCGAACCTCGAACTGAGCACGGTCAAGGAATGGTTCAGCAACAGCGGCTGGGATACGCAGTTCCCCAGGAAACTGACCAACATGGTCATCAAGGATTTGGGCAACTGGGCGGTCCCGGAGGGGCTGCTGCAGAGCATCCAGAGGGCAAGCATCAGCTTCGACCTGATACATGGCCTCGAAAACGGCGACAGTGTGCTACACCATGTGCGTAGGAACGCCAACCCGGAAGTCCTCGAACTGTACAAATACGCGCTCGCGGAGAACAAATCCTGTGGCATCGTGCGGGCCAAGGACCCGGCAGGGAATCTGATTGGCACCGTCATCATCTCTCGCCAAAACAGCGCCCTCATCACATATATACCTTCGCTGCTGTGTCACACGGAGGATGTCGGTGGCATAATTGCGCCAATCGTGCCATCTACTCCGCAATCGACTCTCGTGCTGCAGGGGCTGGCGCTCATGGGTGTGCGGCAATGCAAGAGCCACAAGGCTCCAAGGGCTTTGCTCAGCTGGGTAGGTATACGTCAACTCGATTCTCTAGAACGGGTGCTCACATGGCCAGGTTGTCGATGACGCGAACGAGCCGCTCTTGGCGATGGGATTCGAGCTCCTTCAAGTGTTTGAGGAGATTACAAACTCCCCCGACATGTAAGTCCAGCTATATCGGGTGCGTAGGATGGAGTCCTAACCTGCAAATGCAGCTGCCAAAGTTAATGTCAGATGTACACGTTATGTTCCTGGATGCAGACAGGGAGGATTGTGCAAGCGCTGAACAAGCGCAGATGTAGCACTGGTAGGGAAGGTTGGGCAACGGCGCTTGGCTTGATAAGAGATGCGAGTTGCTCGGTTTCTCGACTTGTGTTGGGGCTACCCTGGAACTAGGCAAGCGAGCTATGAGGGAATTGGACATGTGTGCGCATTAGGGATGTGAATCTCCCTCAACAGCATCTTGAACTGTCCAAGGATGAGGACACAAGTCTTGTCCACGCTGCGCGTCAAGCTTATCCAAACTCAATTGCTGGACGGGATGCGGTGACGTAGTGAGGGCCACGCTTAATCTTCGGCAAAATAGCCACCCGGAGTCGGCGAAAATAAGCGCCGTGCCTCGGCTGCTAATTGGTGGATGAGCTGTGTGCGGTCATCAGGAGGAAGGCGGGCAGCCACAGCACCACAGCCGGGCCAGCCTCGCTCGCCCCAGCACGCAGAGCAAATTTGTTCCTTCGCGACGCACCGCGCACTCGTTGCACGATACGAACGTGACGCATCGAAGCCTCCGTCTCCAGCCAAGCTCCAGCCGAGCCTGTTTTCGCCGTATCGAAGGGCTCTCCGCCCACTGCCACCGTGCCCTCCCCGTCGTCGTGAGGAGCCTGGCTCGTCGACCACCAGCGCTCCGCATCCACCGCCAGCAGTCGGCTCTGCCCACCATGGCGTCGCAACAGGTCCTGTTCACCGAGACGATAGCCGGCATGAAGAAGGCATTCAAGAGAAAGGCCTACGGTAAGCTCTTTGGTGGAAATCTCGCGTGGATCTGCCACTGACGACGACCGTGCCTGCAGAGTCGGACTCGGATTCCGAAATCGAAAACCACGGCAATCGCGGCAATCGCGGCAACAAGATGAAGAAGCGATCGCGGTTCGCGCGCAAAGGGCAATTGGTGCCGACGCAGGGGCCGAGCGCATACAAAGAGGTAGGGCTCTGCAGCTCGCTGGCCAGACGCGGCCCGTTCAACCGGTCGGCTAACCATCCCCAGGCTGTCGACTTCGCCGGTGTTCGCAGGCCCATCCTCGACCGCAACCCGCCGTTGGTTGACAACGAAGGTTACGAGATCGACAGCGATGACGACGTCGACCGTATCGAAGAGGCTGCGCTCGCGGCTGCGGAGCTCAACCCATACGCCCACGTCCGCCTCGAACGTACGTCGAGTCCCCAGCTGTCCCCGAGCACGAATCTGACCCGAGACAGATATCCTGGCCCCGTTAACCGCCTCGACCGACCTCCCTACCCACTCGACCCTGTCGAAGCCATTCGTCTCCAAGACGCTCACAAACTTAGTCTCGCAGAGCTGCGACATGATGCGCAAGGAAAACAAATCCCTGTGGCAGGTCAGGCATCTGTGGACCGCTCTGTGCGGCGACGGCAATTGGATGCCGTGCGAGCTGATGGTCGGGCCGAGCGACATCGATTTGTTCTCAGACGACCATGTCGCCCGCCACCTGCTGAGCTTGGCAAAGGCGAGTGGCGCTGACGCATCGTCGCCGGGAACATTAAACGGCGACGTCCGAAGCGAAAAAGCGGGCGGAACGAACGGTATAGCGGCCCGTGCTGGCGACCACCAAGCACGGTCCCAGGAGGCCAAGGGCGACGCAGACGTGCCGATGACGGATGCTGGCCCGACCAACAACGAAGACGGCAAATCAAAGCCTGGCGCAGGAGTCGGGGCAAAGGAAAATGATGGCGAGAATTCCTCCGAGGCGCGTCAAGAGAGCAAAGGCGGCGACGAAGCCGCGGGGCGCGCAGAGGGTGGCGCCGATATCGCGGACAAGTCAACGGACGGGGATCAGGGCGCGAAAGAGAAGCCGGGAATGGGGCAGGCCGACGACGGCTCGGTAGATGCGGCGATGAGAGACGGCGAAGCAACGGCGGACAGGCGGCCCGAGCCAGAAACGACGGGCGACAAGGCTCCATCGGGTACCCCGGAAGGCGGCGAAGGCCTAGAGCCGGCCTTTATCCATCCCATGTTCCTCACACCGGCGGGCGCCAAGGCGGATCGAGATATCGGCCTCCCGGAACACGAAGCCGAGGACATCAGAAGACTGCTCGCACTGTACGTGCAGAAGCAAGAGGAGGTCTGCCGAGGGACGAGAAGGCTGCACCACGGCCTGCTCAAGGCGGAGCGGTTACGGAACGACGTGCTGCACTGGGCCAAGGCAGAGGCGCACTGCGGCGCCGGCCGGGACATGTCTGACGGCGAGGACTGGTATGACAAGGAGGAATGGGGCCTCGCCGAGGACCTGAAGAAGGGACAGGACGAAGAGGAAGAGGACACGGCGACGGCGGGGAAGAAGACGAGGAATCGGCGATGAGGTGATGCTGTTTGTTGTCACATTACGGGCCTCTGTGGACGAGGCTCAACGAATAACGACCGTCACGACTACAGCCGGAGAGGGGCGTGGGTTCGCACCGCACGATGCCCCTCTCAGCATTGGGGCTCCATTTCGGGTGCTTTACATGGACAGAGATTGCGATTGACGGCGCCAATGTCCCAGAGGTGTTGTCTGGGATATCATCGGTTGAAGCCGAGGTGGTGTCCGCTGTGGGCGCCCCCGCAGCGAGCCCCGCATCCAGCCTCCATGGCTTGGCGAGCTCATGACGCCGCTGTCAACTACCTAAAACTTGCCCTGCAACTTGTTATTCTCGCAACGTCTCGAGCTCTGGAGCTGCCTCGACGCGATAGTCTCAGCTGCAGCCCGGGTCTTGGTGATCGATTGGCCGTGACCACAGCTGTCCTCTTTTCTCGCAACCGTTTGTTTCGTGTGCGGCCGGCAACCATGGCGTCTCTTGCGCGTGACCTCGCCAGCCACGTCGACTTTGACAAGCAGAGCCTGTTGGGTGAGTTCCCCTCGTGCCGGGGTGTGGTGCCGTGACGGTGGCCGGGCGTCTAATCGTGTGTCTGTGCCTCGCCGCAGTGTCTGCGTGCTCGATTGCCTTCAATCCGCTGTTCTGGAAGTGAGTTGCCGCGTCCGTGTGCAATGACTGCCCCCCGTGATGCGTGCCCGGATCCGGCTAACGCGCCGCGTCTCGCACCGCAGCATCGTCGCGCGCCAAGGTTCGGACACCACGCCTCGCCTCGCCTCCCTGCGGCGGCGGCGACACACGCAGCTAACCGCGAGGCACTGTAGAGTACCACAACAAGCTCCTCACGAGGCTGTTCGGCGGCCGCTCGCGCACGGCGTGCTACGCGCTCGCGGCGACCATCTTCTCGCTCGGCCTCGTGCGCGACTGGCTCTACAAGACGGCCATCTCGGAGCAGCCGTCGCACCCGCTGCTGACGACGTTGTACTCGCAGGCTGCCGGGTACGCGCTGCTGGCGTGCGGCAACGTGCTGGTCGTCTCGTCGACGTGGGCGCTGGGCATCACGGGCACCTTCCTGGGCGACTACTTTGGCATCCTGATGGACGAGATGGTCACGGGCTTCCCCTTCAACGTGTGCGGCGCGCCCATGTACTGGGGCTCGACGATGAGCTTCCTCGGCACGGCGCTGGTGTTTGGCAAGCCCGCGGGCCTGCTGCTGACGGTCTGGGTGCTCGTCGTGTACGTGCTGGCGCTGCGGTACGAAGACCCGTTTACGGCGGGCATTTACGCCAAGCGGGAGCGCGAGAGGGCTGCGGCCGAGTCTGGCAAGAAGCAGGAGTGAGAGATGGGCGGTGCGGTTGCATCAAGGCAGGAATCGCACGTCGTCGTGGACGCAGACGCAGTACGTCGGGCTCGGTGATGCTGCAAGGATGCTTGAAGCTGGGTGTGATGGCAGGCATGGAGTTTTTGGTACGACAGGGAGGCATGGCCTTTCAACAGGCTCAAAGGAGTTTTGGAAGAGCTGCATTGTCGACATCAACCAGTCGACCGGCGCAGGGGCTTGGGAACGGGGTGGAGCATGACTGTCGGCTAGACATGCCATGAGCACTCGTGAAGACGGAAACACAACGAGAGCTTCAGCGTGGCAGTACACGGCAATCGGTTGCCGATACCCCAGTAAACGTGCTCACGCCATCTCCACCGTCGTCGTCTTGTCTCTTGTCGCACAGCCCCAGAGCGGAAACACATCGCACAGCGTAGATATTGACAGCCACCGCCCAGCCCGGCGCTCGCCACGCCCAGCAGCCTGTCGGGAGACGCGGGGAGCCCCCGAACGGACCCGGCCCAGGGCGGCCGTCTCCATGGTGGCAACGCGCGGGGCAGCCAAGCCAGTGCTCGGTCCGTGGATGGTGTGTTGGTTGTGTCGAGGCCGCGACGACGGAGAGCGTCCCCGACGGTCACTCCTCGTCACAACGGGGCGCCCTGGCGCTTCTAGACTTGTGCCTCGTCAGCGCGGCGACGATGCCTGGGTAGGTACCTAGGCAGGTAGTGTTGGTATTTGCCTGCGGGCGTCGCGCGCAACACCGCTCAAGTCACGGGCCGCGTTCGGGTGCGTCCGGAAGTCGGCCCCATAGGGCAGGCGCCAGCGCCGGCGCCAGATGCCTCGACATCAACCAGCTTTTCACTCAATACAAGTAGGGCTCGTGGCCCCCTCATACGACACGTAGCGGCGCACATGGACGACACCGACGACAACCCTGATAGACGAGACGTCTTCATGCCCTGCCACTTGAACCCGAGGCCGAGACTGCGCACGCTCATGGAAGAGTGCGACTGGCGACAAGACGGACGGTTCAACTGAGACCCGACGGCCTCGCTGCTGGGAGGCCAACACCATGCGGCGACACAACGCGACGACGGGCCTCGGCGGCTCGGGGACGGAGACGCAGGACCAGGAGAGCATCCAGCGCATCGCCGAGGGCCTGGAGGCTGCTGCCGGCGGCGACGCGGGCGCCTCTGTGCAGAAGAGCCTCGCTGTCGCGGGCCCGGCGAGCCCCAGATGGAGCAGTGCCGCCGGGCCCAAGACGGCGCTGGAAAAGACCAAGCACTGGTTCATTACCTTTTCCAAGTTTATCGGGCCGGGCTTCATGATCTCCGTGGCGTACAGTGAGTGCTTCCCCGTCAACTGCTTCTGTCCCCGGGCCACGAGCTGACCTGCCGCAGTCGACCCCGGCAACTACGCCACGGACATCGCCGCCGGCGCGTCGTACCAGTTCAAGCTCCTCTTCATCGTCCTCCTCAGCAACTTCTTCGCCATCCTGCTGCAGAGCCTGGCCATCCAGCTGGGCACCGTGACGGGCCTCGACCTGGCGTCCATGAACCGCGTCTACCTGCCCCGCTGGCTCAACTGGTTCCTCTACGCGCTGGCCGAGATCGCCATCATCGCGACGGACCTCGCCGAGGTCATCGGCACCGCCATCGCGCTGAACCTCCTCATCCCGAAGCTGCCCCTGGTCGCCGGCTGCGCGCTGTCCATCCTCGACGTCATGGTCATCTTGTTCTTCTACCGCCCCGACGGCGCCATGAAAGGGCTGCGCCTGTTTGAGATGTTTGTGTCCCTGCTCGTCATTGGCGTGGTTGTGTGCTTTTGCATCCAGCTATCCATGATCAAGGACACGAGCGTGGGGGAAGTCTTCCGCGGCTACCTGCCCTCGAGTGCCATTGTCGAGTCCGAGGGGTGAGTCCACCGCGATGCTCTACCGAGCGCGTGCTAACGGGCTCTCCAGGTTGTACCAGGCCTGCGGCATTCTCGGCGCCACGGTCATGCCTCACAGCCTCTTCCTGGGGTCGGGCATCGTCCAGCCGCGGCTGAGAGAGTACGACACCAGGCACGGCCTCATGCCGGAGGAACCCGTGTCCGCGGCGTCGTCCACCAACGACGGGTACGATAAGACGACGTACATTCCGTCCCACGCAGCCATCAAGCACTCGCTCAAGTACTCCATCACCGAGCTCGCGCTGTCGCTCTTCACCTTTGCGCTCTTTGTCAACTCGGCCATTCTCATCGTGGCCGGCGCCTCGCTGTACCAGAACCCCGACGCCCTCGGGGCCGACATCTTTGGGATCCACGACCTGCTGGCCGAGAGCATTTCGCCGGCGGTGGGCACGATATTTGCGCTGGCGCTGCTGCTCTCTGGTGTGTCGGCGGGCATCGTGTGCACCATTGCGGGCCAGATGGTCAGCGAGGGCGCCCTGCGGTGGAAGATGAAGCCGTGGCTGCGACGACTGGTTACGCGCTCCATCAGCATCACCCCGTCCATCATCATCGCCGGGGCCGTGGGGCGCTCGGGCCTCAACGCCGCGCTGACGGGATCGCAGGTCGCACTTAGCAGCGTGCTGCCGTTTGTCACGCTGCCGCTCATCTACTTTACCAGCCGCAGCCGATTCATGACGGTCCAGCCCGGCATGGCGCGGTACACGGACGAGGATGGACGGCCGATGGTGGGCAGCTCGACGGGGGCCATTGACATGTCCAACTCGTGGTGGCTCGCCGTCCTTGCGGGGCTCGTCTGGCTGGTCATTACGGTCATGAACGTTGCGAACCTGGTGTTGCTGGGGTTGGGCAGGTCTTGATTTGAGTGTTGGAGGCGGACCTATACATGGCAGAGGCGCCAGCCAGCGTATGCGGATCACAGGACGGCGTTGGAGAGCTAGAATCTAACGTTGTACTCGTATACTCGTACGAAGTAGCACCGGAGTTATATCTCTCTCTCTCTCCCGAGGTGAAGTGGAGGTGCAGTTCGTCGACTGGGGGGTGCCGCCTTGACCCTTCCGCTGCTGCCTTTGGGACCTCCCATACGGAGCAGTGAGAGGCAGCATGGCCGCGTCGACTGTTATTGACGTTGGTCGGTGAACTAGCTGCATTACTATTGGCTCCATCGCGCAATACGGTCCGCTGCCTGGTTCGCAACCAACTGGCGCTGCTGCGCCCAGCTCCACGCATTGATGCATGGAGCAGTTGCACAAACACCGCAGCCACCTTCGGACCGGAGAGCGTCACGTACGAAGTAGATTGAGTGGCCCGTACAAAGCACAGGGGTCGGGAGAAAAGAGAGCAGAGGAGCCCGCAGCCGCACCCTCCAGAACCCTGGCGCTCCGAGACTCCTCTGCCACGCCACGCCGAAGCCCCGACGCGGGCGGCTGCAACATGTGCGGGCGGCTGCGCGTCTCATTGGGCTGCGCGTCCCAACAGCTGCTGGCTGTGCGTCGGAGCTGGAGTGTCCAGGAGTTGAGGCACTCACCCTGCACCAAGACGGCATTCACCTCTTCCCTACGCCCCCTCCGAGCAGGGTTTCCAGGCCGGGCGGGGGGTTGTTCGTAAAGTACACATCCCAGCTTCGCAACATGGCCAGGCGTGCCCAGCGGCACCGGAACAGAAACAATAAAACATTCAACAGCTGTAATCGCAGCAATTTAGCATCAATGAGGCTATAAACCCCCTTCATCCCGTGCTGAATGGCACCTCGCCAAGTTGACGCTCATGCCGCCACCAAGTGTCTACACGGAAAGCAACGACGGGGTCCTCCCACAGCAGTCAGTCAGCGCCGCTTCAACTACAACATCAGCCCGCCAACGTGGCTCAGAACTTTCAGAACTGGCAACGTACCGTGAATGCTCTGCACTGGTATCTGGAATGGTCTTGCAAGCACATCAATCTCCTCACCACGCACAAGCCGTCGACTGTCAGGCAAAGCTCATAGTCAGTCTCGAGCAGCAATTGGCCGTAGCTCGAGCGGAATTCGAGCAGGACAACTGCAGTTCAAAAGAGGCACCGGGCTTGGTCTACGTCTAATTTCTCCCAATGTCCGCAATGCCATGCAGCTTCGAGTTTGGATGAATCAATAAAGCAACGCGTGACGAGTCCCGTCTTCTCGATCGACGCAAACAGGCGAGACGCCGACGTCACGTGGCCAACGCACAAGCATCGGCGGGCCACCCGCTGCCGGGTGCCTTGGGGTGCGCGTTGCAAAGAGGTCTCGGGTCGTGAGGGGGACGGCTTATGCTCGTGCTTCCAAGTATGCGGCCTACTCTGCTGCTTTCTTAATTGATAGCCGTAAAGCCCGAAGGATATCTTGGTTAAGCTTTACTCCGTAGTCGCCCGTAAATTCCCCACCTACAACCTGTAGCACTGAATCACCGAGTCGACATCAACCTCGTCAAAGCTCGTTGACGGCATAAATATTGCCACATTAAACAGATTCATGGAGGATTTCTTTTCAATAGCGCGCAACGTCTTTCTTGTGGCCGACTTCTTGGCGCCCCCTGTCGACGCCACGAGCCAAAACTACGCGCGGCCCCGCCACGGCTCTCCCCGCATCAGACTCCCGTGAAGCAACGCACCAGTCACGCGAGCGCAACCACATCACACCACGTTCGTCCGTCCATCCGCCGTTGCTCATCTCCAGCTCTCTCCCTCCGGGCACCAAAGGCACCCAAAGCTCTGTCCTCGTCCTCGACCTTGGCCAAGACACGGCGTTCGCCCGACTCGCCGGCTGCCCCCGCAGTCTGCACGAGGGCTTGCTCTGAGGCTGGAACCGGGCCACGCGGGACGCTGTGACCGGGATAGAGATAGCTTCTGCAAGTCGAAGTCGGCATATCTGGCACCTTTACTCGTGGCTAAGCGCAGGTTGCAAGCAAGAGCCCCCGCCTTGAGGTGGTGACCTGCAGGCGCGGCTATCAGGGCCATGATGTTTTCGCAGGTATGAACCTCTGAGCTCACTCGGTGAGATTCTCGATCGGGGATTTTGATGTGTCGTGTCCCCGGCGAATATTCACATGCCAAGCTGGACGCCACGCAACCTTGCCTGCTGACAAGCACCTCCAGAAGAAACCCTACTCGGCCGTCACCGTCACCATCGAGAACCTCACCTCGAGGTCCTACGGCGAGGAGGACCTCAGCGGCATACCCGACCTCGTCGAAGTCATCAAGCTGCAGGCCTCGGGCCCGACCGAGGCCGCCCGCGCCATCCGCAAGAAGCTCAAGTACGGCAACGTCCACCGCCAGATCCGCGCCCTCGTCCTCCTCGACGGGCTCATCCAGAACGCGGGCTCGCGCTTCCAGCGCACCTTTGCCGACGAGCCGCTGCTGGAGCGCCTCCGCGTGTGCGGCACCTCGGACCTGTCGGACCCGGCGGTCAAGAGGAAGTGCACGGAGCTATACCGGGAGTGGTCGCAGTACGCTTCAACGCCGGGGCTGGAGAGGATTGCGTGCCTCTACAAGGTGAGACGCTCACAAGCATTTGGGCTCGGCAAATAGACTGATCCTCTGCGCAGGAACTCCCCAAGAGAAAGGTCGCCGTCACGCAGGAGCGGTCCAAGGTCATCCAGGAAACCGAAAACCCCTTTGGCGACGACGAGGAGGAGGAGGCCGAGCGAGCCGAGCGAGAACCCGCCGGAGGACCCTCCAGCCAGCCATGGACGCAAATAGCCCCCGCCTTTGACAGGCACACGCTCGTCAAGGCCAGCGACGCGCCGCACCTTGGCCCTGACAAGAAGGACAAGTCCAAGGGCAAGGGCAAGGGGGGCAAGCGGAAGCCGTTCAACCTCGAGGCTGAGAGGGAAAAAATGAAGTCGGTCATCGCCGAGTCGTCGATTGCGTCGACGAACCTCATGAACTCGCTGCAGAGCATCAACCGCGAGCGGGAGCGCATCTCGGAGAACAAGGTGGCGGTCCACCACTTCGAGGCGTGCAAGCAGCTGCGTCGGCGGATCCTGCGCTATGTATGTCCAGAGCTACAGAGACGACGGATTTGTGACTGATGGCGATGCCTCTAGATCCACAACGTTGAGGGTGAGCAGTGGCTCGGCAGCCTGCTCCACGCCAATGACGAGCTCGTCCATGCCCTCATGTCGTTTGAGCAGCTGGACCAGTCCCTCGACGCCGACAGCGACTCGGACGACGAGCTCGCCGAGCAAGCTCACCTCTACCGGAGTACGTTGCCTTGTCACCCCTTGCCCTCTCCTCGTTGCTCACCAGATACGCAGTGGCTACACTCAAGGGCAAGGAAGACCACTCCCCGCAAAGCTCCCACGCCCCCGACCTCTCCGGCCTGAGCCTCGAGCCGACCCCCCGCGCCGTCGCCCCTCCCGTCCCCAAACCCTCCAGCCTGCCCGCCCCGGCACGGCCCCCGCGTCCGAGCAAAAAGCCCGCCGCCCCTGTCGACGACGACGACGACGACGACGACGACGACGATCCCTTTGGCGACGACAACTTCGTGGAGACGCCGGCGATCGAACGCGCGGAGCCAATATGGTAAGGGGGAGCTGCGACTGCTGATGAGCGGGCCGGGCGAGCAATCACTTTTCCTTTTCGTGCAGAATCTACTTTGTGTGATGGCTATGGGCTCTCGGAACGGCCTATGAGATCGGGAGGATCTGGATATCCGCGTCTGGGCACGGGGGACACGTAATTATTGGACAGAAGCGGACCACGACGGCAGTTGCAAATCGTGAAATCTCTTTTTCTCTGACCACCTACACTCCCATTATCCGGCGACATACTGTGAAGCACTTGCCTGGACGCGGGCAGCTTGACTTGTCGTATTCCAGCGTTGCGACTCGGCCGACATAGGTGCCTTGCGTGGGGAGCCGAGTTTCCTGACAGGACAAAAGTGCTGTCAACGCAGCCAAATGCAGCGGCACTCAAATCCCAACGCCGCTTTGCTTTTGCCAAGATACTGTTGACAGCACTCTTTCTCCGTCGGGAAGGAAAACCGTCGCCCGCAGAGGTGCCTATGCGGGACGGGTACAGGGTAGGTCGACGCCACCAGATGACAAGTCTATGCGACAACTCCCTCTGTGACTCTATTCGTTGGCGGTTCTTTTGTATAACAGGCGTCTTTTGTTTGCTCGCAACTCGCCCATCCAGACTCGACACTGATGTGTAGTATGCGGCGGGCGCGAAGCCTATCCAGATACGTAAGGTGGCCAAGGTTCGAAACAAGTCGCGGGTCTCGCGCGTGCCAACAACTCCCTCACCCGCTCTCGTCCCACAGGGCCAACGCCCAAAAGACTCGCTTTCCTCTGCTGGCGCCTACAACGCCGGCATCGGCCCCGTCCTCATCTGCCGAGACACGATGATGCCCACTACAGAACCCCGATGAGAACAGCGTCGCGCTTTCTGACGTGGTGCGCTCTGCCCTTGAAAATGAGAAGTGATACGCCGAGGTGTTGCAGTCTTGGTGCCGCTGCCGGCAACCTCGATTTGCATTCCTCGAGGCAAATTTGGCTCCGAGACTCTTTGTCACCCGGCTTCCCCACCACCTGGACGCAGCGCCCTCACAAAGAACGGTCCCTGCCTGGTTTGATGCAGGGCGGACGGGAAAGGTGTCAGTCAGTTCCTTTGTGGGCGACGACTCGGCGGTTGGCGGCCAATGGGGGGGATTCTTCCCGTTGTCACGTCGCGTCATCTGGCAGTTCGTGCTCCTGGCAATCGCAAGCACATCATCGGGGACGTGGCACAGGAGCATGCAGGCAAGGACCAGGGCGACGGCGAGGGAGGAAGCATCGCTCGTGGCAGCCGCTGGCAAGGCGACATGCCTCGTGCTCGCGGCCTCTCGGACCGTTCGTTTCGCACATGCAGATGCGCCTCGACAGCCTTGCCCGAATGCCAAGCCTCCCCGGCTTGGATCGAGGCCGAGGAATCAAGACGAGGGAGAGACACGGAGACGCCGGTGCCAAACAATGCAACTCGCCGCCCCATTCATGGCCAGCGGCGACCCTGTGACTTGACGGCCGTCGGCGCCGGATGGGCCGCGCGAGGTCGTCATTGGATATCCAGACTCCCGGTGTCCCTGGGCCGCTCATTGACAAGGGGCCATCAATAAACTAGGTACTCGTAGAGCCGTTGGCCGGCATTGATACTCGTGCAGCGCATGCAGCGCACACGGGCGCACGCATCCACTGCGACCTGGCCCGTGAGCTTGGGGCAGGCCAGAAAGCAAGATTGGGGGCAAGGAGGGCTCCGAACCAGCGTTCCGTCCCCGGTCATGGCAGAGGCATGTCTAAATGCGACGTGGAGGGCTGGGGGTGCGATGCAAGGGCATCTCAGATGGGATCGACAATAGCAAGAGCCGGCGCCAGGACCACCGCGAATACGATTGTCGAATGGCGACCCTGATGGGCCATGTGCGAACGACAGTGTGATGCCTTTCTGCTGTCGCGTGTGGGCGGAGCGAGGCCGCAGGCCGCCATCCGATGCGATCTCGTTGCTCGCGGCAGCACGAGCGACATGTCGATACTAGCAACACGGCCAAGAGATGGAGGCGCAACCGAGCCGTTGCACGGGCAGCGAGATGGATCGCTGGCCGGGCGAGCGGAGCAAGGGAGCGACCGCCGCATGATGGATGGATGGGCCCAGGCGGATGTGGATGCGTCACCTCGTACCAAGTAGGCCGTCTGCGCTAGGTAGGAGAGGGAGGGCATCACGGGGACGTTTCGCGCATGTATGTGCCAAGGTGCCTGGCAAGCGGTGCGCGGTTCCTGTCGAGGGGAATTCGAAAGAGGATATCGCTCAAGTCGATTTCCGATGAACTGGCCGCGTGCGTGCGGAGGCGATCGGGGTGTCCGGACCCCAATGCCTCTGCCTGCACCAAGCAGGGATGACTTGCAACGTGGCACCGCCATGCCAGAACGAACAATAGGCCAGCCACTGGCGCTGCCTTATTGACGATCTGCCCCGACTGTGCCGCCGCCAGCCCTGCCGCAGGACATTAGTCAGTTCTGAAACAAGGACGACTGGGGCAGTAAGCGACGTCGTGCGGGCGTCTGCGGCAGGACGAGGCACAGATGGGGTCGCTTCGTGTGGCATCCTCCGCTGAATGATGCTCTTTAGCTGCGCCGGTGTTGCCGTATCTCGTACGCAGTGCTGCTCGGGGAGCCATGGGCAGGCGGCTGAAGCGGGTGGTGCAAACGAGCGGCGAGCCCATGCGGTCGGTCCCTGGGCTCTCGTTGGGAGCAGGCGACGTGCCGCAGTGACGGACGGGGTAACCTGTTGTTGCGGTGCGAACGATGACTGAGTGCATCGACAACGATACGGGCCCATCACTCGTAATAAGACGATCGGGGAGCCGACTCGGTCGTCGTTGGGAGGGAGGCCCCTGCGGCGGAGCAGCCATGGAAGCACCCTCGCGGCACTGAGGCAAGGCACCCCAGAGGAAGCAAGCCCGTAGGTAGTCGGCGTCGCCCGTCGTGCGAAGCTGCAAGCAATGGCGTCTGGGCGCTGCTCCCGCCGCTCGCTCCCTCTACTTGAACCTACGGGAGGCTGATGACACAGCCCCCCCGCACCCGTGGCACCACGCACCCACCAAGCTGCAACCCCCCGGCGCCAAAACGTTCCCGGGGCTTCTCGAAGCCCTTCAGAACAATGTCAACGGAGCGAGCGTGGAGGAGCTGTGGGTGGACCACGGGACTGCGCGAAGGCCGAAGAGCTTCCAGAAGCCTACCTCTAGCGGCTTAGCGCCCATGCCCGTCCCAATGGCCGCTGGCGCGCTCTGCCTGCAGAGTGGATACCCTGGGCCTACCCAGCATGGGGCCACCTCGGCCTCTCCACGGAGCCAACCATGACCCGAGCCGGGGATTGTCCTGCGACGCGGCGCACTTCGCCTCTGCAGAGACGATGCCACGCACTGGACTCTGGAGCAGTGCTTGCCGTCCGCGAGTGTCGAGTGTCGAGCATTTGCAGCTCGGCTGCGTCTGTCGTGAGCGATGACTCGCACATCCACTGGAGGCTGAGAAATGCCGTCGTCGTAGGTTGGGCTGGAATCGCGCCCCCCAGGCGGTGGATTATCCTGCCTGCTTGCGCCCATCACGCCCATTGTCGCCCTTGTCCGCATACTTGCTCAATAGCAGGGCAATTGGGACATCTGCCGGACTGATGCCCGCTTCACGTCGAGTCCGTTGCAACGGACTCCGGAGCTGATGTACCCCCAGAGCAATGCCGGGGTTGGGGTTTGTATCGCGCACAGTGCCCCGTGTTGAACCGCACGCCAGGACCACCGCCCAGCCCCCCGTCCTCTGGGTCCCCCGTCCTCTGGGCCGCTGACTCATCTCCTCGATGCCTCACCTCCTCCGTCTGCTGGTCGCACAAGAGGCTTGCTTCGAAATGACCTCCACGGGCGACGTGACGACGCTCGCACAACTGCCATGCAACGCAGCCGTCGGCGGGCCTCGCTGCTCATTCGAAACGCTGGCCGACCGGGGCGGGGCAGCCCCAAGAAATCACCGCCCCCCAGATCTGATTGCTCAGCCAGGCAACGACTCGGCAGGCCCTTTTGTTTGTCGAGCCATCCGCGACCTGTAATCTTTGTTTGCCCGAGACGCAGCTGCTAGGCTCGACATCGTGAGACTCGTTTCCGGGGGTTGACCCGCTATTGCCTGCCTTTCGTCGTTGCCTGCTGCCGTCACTTTGTCCTGTCGGACCCGGTTGGCGCCAGTCTGTCGTGGAGGGGTGGGTCGCGGGACTGCCAGGTGAGGCCAGCCACAGCTCGATACGGCGGCGGCGGCAGGGGCCACGGCTGACGCTGGTTGGATGTTGGTCCCGCACACAACGCCAGATCTGCCGTGATGCGCTGTCCCTGGAGTCGAGGACCAACTGGCGAGCCAGACCGACTGCATTCCATCCAGCAAACCAACCCCGGCCCAATTGATGTTCTGGCAGGGGGGCAGATCGTCTTGCGCATGCGCCGTTCCCTGCTCCGTCCGAGGACCATGTGCGTGATATCGACTCGGCGCAACAGCTGCCCGGTGACTGGGTATCAGGAATCCTGGACATCGACCGTCGAGCCAGGTGGATGGATGGCGTTCGAACGTCGGATGCGGTGTGAGGCAGGCATCTGCTGGTAGCAAGTCAGCATCTGCAATCAACCGGATGAGTGGGCAATCTCCCGACGCGGATGGAGACGGAGGGCCTGTCGTCCGGTACAATAAGTGGTCCTCTTACCTGTCACAACTAGCCCGCCCTGGATGCAGCATGGCGTGCCTGGCATTCAGAAGACGGCGACAATGGCAGACTTGCGGAGCCTGTCCTTGTGCGGGACGCCTCCAAATTTGGCCATCCACTGGCCCGCAGACGACTGGCTACGTAATGCTCGTAGGGACGTTTGTGCGGCTTTGAGCGTACGTACATGCGAAGCGCGAGTGGCCAGTCATAAAATAATAACAAACACCGTCATGTGAGGCGAGGGATGGAGGGCAGAGGAGTCGCACCATGTCGGCGGTGTGTTCGCTCGCGAGTGCGTGCGCCCGCACCCGCTGGCACTCCTTCTCCCCGAACAGGCTGGCTTGACAGCCGCCGCGTGCCAAAATCGGCATCTTCCTTGCATGCCGCGCTGTGACAGGCCCCCCTCGCGAGCTGCTGAGGCAGCGCACGACCGCACGCTGGTCCGTCGCCCGTCGCGGCGGTTCAGGGAGCGGCCACGGCGGGCGTCCTTGCGAGATCTCGCGCATCGCATCGCATCGCATCGCATCGCATCATCGGGCCGCTGGCCTGGCCTGGCAGTCCCATTCCCACGACGGCGGAAACCCAGTGGTGCACGCATGTGTTCGTGCGCACGCGCGAGCTGCCCACGAGGTTTGGCGGCTCCCTCGCGCACAGCGCACAGTGCGTGCACTGGCGGAGGACCTCGGGGGCGGTCCGGCACTGGCGCAGGTACAAACTGGACGCGCCTTCCCCGCGACGTCGGGGACCCTGTGCAAGTACCGGGCCCGAAATGCTGTCACCGCACGCCGCACCTGCCCTCGCGAGTCGCTGTGGCCGCCCGTGGGTTCGTTTCAACCCAAAGGCCATGCTCGCTCCTCCCTCTTTTGGCGTCTGCACGCGCGCCCCCATTCGCGTTCTATTTTGATGCCCTCTGCCGCCCTTGAGGCTTTGGCTCGGCGCGCACGCTGTGGAATTGTTAGCCTGGCCTCGCCAGCCTTGCGTTGCGTTGCGCTGCGCTGCGCTGCGTCGCGCTACGCTGCTCTCCCGTCCTGGCGCATCCCCCTCGGGTCTCAGGCTCTGGCCCGTATAATAACTGGTGGCACCCGACTCATTCCCCCAGACCTGCCCGCGACCATATCTTCCCTTCTCTCTCCTACTCGCACGTCGAGCCTTGCCCCAGACAGCCAGCCGACCGCCGCTGCCCGTCTTCCCACTAGATCGCGCGCACAGAGCAGGGCTGTCGGAACCACGACTGCCAACGGCCACCGCTACCGCCAGCACGGCACCAGCTCCGCTCGGTCCTCTCCTTATTGCACGGCCTCGTGTGAGTGGCGGCGTCTACTTGCCCAAAGGTATGTACGCATCCGTCGCTGCGGTTCTAAACTCCTGTTCCTCTGCTCGCCACCTTGCCTGCCTCTTCACTGCTTCACTGCTCGCTCCCTCTCGGCTCTGCCTCTGCCACGGTCGCTGTTTCTGCTGCGGCTGGCACCCCTGCCTCACTTGATCTTGTCCGCTTCAGCCAGGGCGCACCCTTGCGCCGGGGTCCGGGAGATTTTCTGTCCCTAATATTTACT
>PKSG01000464.1:78892-93604 GCA_002916505.1 Tolypocladium paradoxum | reverse complement strand
CCCCTGGCGGCGCCCACTGGACGCACTGCCGCTGCCCTGTCACCGTCAGGCAAGGCACCCCCTGTGGGCCCTCAACTCCAAAGGCTTGGCCCCTAAAAAGTTACGTCGTGCCGATCCCTGGACCGACGACGACGCTCGCTCGCTTGGCCATCGTATTTCACCTCTGCAAACCTCTGGAGGCGGAGCTGCGCGGCGACCACATCTCCGTCCCTGTCCCATGCTTTCTTTTAGTGCCCGCTCCGAGATCCTTATGTGCTCTGCACGACGCAGCTAACGCGACGCCATCCAAGTGTGAAGATCTTCCAGCATCAGCCGCGCCGCGAACCCGTCGTCGCGCCAGGCTTCCGACCCGGCGGCGCTCTGTCGAAAGCTTGTACCACGGCTGCTCGCGCTGGCTGCCTTGAGCCCCGTCGCATCGCCTCAAACCTCGTCGTGTCCCGCTCGTGGAGGCTACAGAGCCCGGCGCCACCAACCTCGACAGCAAAAAAAAGGCGACAGGCCCTGTATTCACTGCCCTCGGTTCTGCGCCAGCCAACCGCAGCCTCGCCGGGTCCCTGTTCAAGCCACGCCCACGCCGAACCAACAACGCCCAACTGCGTGTTGCTGCTGTCACGAGGCTGCGCTGTGGACTTCTGTTCAGCGGCTCGTGTTCAAGAACGAGCCGGGCGTTGGCTGCGTGCTCTCTGCCGGCCTCCTCGTACGTCGACGGTCCCCGTCTTCCCGGCGGCGCAAACTCCGCACGAAGAAGCGTCTTCGTCCCTCGGGCTCAGTCGGATCGGCGGCCGTTTGCGATTCGTCGCGAGGAAAAGCCCGCAAGCACGGCTGGACATCGACTTGACAGCCCATTTGCGACCGGTCTGGCGGGAAGCCAAGATATCACATCGGAGACGGCGGCCCCATCGTGCAAACGGCAGGTCAGAGGGCCCTCGCCTTCCACCAACTCGCACCTGCGTTGCCACGGATATCCAGAGAGTAAGTCGACACCCATCTCCGGCCTGAGGAGCGTTGGGGGCGGGGTTGAAAGGTCTGGCATCTGGGTCAACTGGCCCAAGGGCGGCCAATGCTCACGGTAGCGTCAAACCCAGGCAACCTCGTCCTGATTTGACCATCACGACGGGCACCAACCGCCAGATCACAACTGCCTGGGCCAACCCCACCCCCACCGCGATAGCTGTTGGTCGCGTTATTTGGCAATAGCCCCAGTCATACGGTTGCTGACCCTGGCAGAACAATCCAGCTCGCCATTAATATCGCTGGGCTGCGTGCCGCGAGACAACGTTCTGGCTGTCACCGCGTACGCCCACCCCTCCCCCATTTCCGCCGTCCCGGGAGCAACGACTGACCGGCTCCGCTTGGACTGAGCAGTGACGGGACCCTGGGCACGGCGTTGGGTAATGGATCTTACGAGCATGCTGAATAAGAAACGTGGCTCAGTCTCGCAGCAACATCTCCCCGGACTCTCAGCAGACTATCAATTTCACCATCTTCCTCTCGTCAAGCAAGAGCCCGATATGGAGCGATCAATCTCACCTCACATGTCCGAGCACTCGTCGTACTCGACGCCTCACAGCATGTTCCGGTCGTACGGCTCGCCGTCGGCCATGCAAGCCTCGATGCAGATGCCAACTTCGATGCCCGGCACCATGACGATGGCGGCATACCCAGACATGCCTGGAGGCATGGGCGGCGTGCAGAGCATGGCTATGCAGCAACTGTCACAGCAAGCCCAACCTCCACAGCCGCCCGTGAAGGCGTATCCCTGCAGCACCTGCGGAAAGGGCTTTGCGCGGAGGAGCGATTTGGCTCGGCACGGTGAGCTGGGCCCGGGTTGCGAGGCCGCGAATCGCGTCGCTAACGGGTGCCCTAGAGCGGATTCACACCGGCGTCAGGCCGCACGTCTGTGACTACCCCGAGTGCGGCAAGATGTTCATTCAGCGATCCGCCTTGACTGTGCACCAGCGGGTGCACACGGGCGAGAAGCCGCACCACTGCGAGACGTGTGCCAAGGTGCGTCGTGACGATCCTCGAGGGCCTCTGCCTCGGCGGCTAACACCCGAGTTGCAGCCCTTTAGCGACAGCAGCTCGCTCGCGCGGCATCGACGGACGCACTCGGGAAAGCGCCCGTACAAATGCCCCTATGCCGATTGCCAGAAGACGTTTACCCGGCGCACCACGCTCACCCGCCACCAGAACCACCACAGCGGCACGATTGAGGAGGCTGCCGTGGCTACCGCGGCGGCCCTGGCGGCATCCAAGGTAAAAAACGCGCCCCAATCCCGATCCGACGGCGACCACATGTCCAACCACGGATCGCCCATGACGACGCCCTCGCCGGCGCATCGGAACATGTCCATGTCGCCAGGCATGGACATGTCCGGGCCCAACAACATGCATCGCCACACCGGCGACTTTCAGTACATGCAGCAAGGCGGCCAGCTGCCTCCCCACCTCCGCGTGGGCAGCCCTACATCCACGTCGTCGAACGGCTACAGCAACAACGGCATCCGACCGACGTCGCACCCTACCAGCTACGGACCGCCGCCGACGCTGGAGCCGAGCCTGGACCAACATCAGCCGGGGGCGGTGAGCAACGGAGGCAGCCCTCACATGGCAAACGTGGGATGGCAGTCTCCGTCGCACGTCCCCTCCCCATCCCACCACCAGAACGGGGCCAGCTACGTGTACCCGGAGCCCGACACGTACCCGCAAAACACGGCCATGGGCCAGATGTACTACGGGGCGGCGCCGCAGCTGCGCCGGCCGCAGAGCACGGAATCCGGCATGGTACACATGGCCTAGGAGGACGTGGCCGGATATCCACTCGACTCACCGGGCCGGGAATGGCCCACCGATACCCTGTGACTTTGCGAGGATCTGGGCGAAGACGAGCAATGGCAGAGAGGCGACTTTGGGGCCCTGTCGTCGACGTTTCTCGCACCGGAGGCGGACGCTCACGCTCGCTGCGGCCTGATTGATGCACAGCCAACCTCGACGTGTGGCCGGGCCCATTTCACGTGTCTTGTGCGAGTTGTTTCCTGTCAAGCTTTTGACAATAGGCGGGCGAAGGGGAACCTCATGACTACGACAACGTCCATGTCACCCCTTTATCTGCATGATGGTCGGGTTGACGGGCTAGGAGGAAGTTGAATTCGGGCAGGACCAAGTTGGCTCTCGTGGCCCGGGCATGTCAAGCGGACGGAGGAATGGGGCATGACGCTGTGGGGGCCGTCCCCCTGTGTGTTGCATTTTTGTGGTTTGCTGTCACTTGTAGAATGGGACTCGGAGTTGTGCTCAGATGCAATTAAAGGGCCAGAATTCACCGCGGCCCGCCGCGTTTGCTAAACATGACGCATGCAGGCGTGGAAGTGAGCCGTGTTGGTCGGCACAAGGAAGAGTCGGCATGGCGGAATGAGACGAGTCAGGCCAGGAATACGACGTGCGCGACAAGCCCTGGCCCGGACATGGGCTCGCCCAATCGCACGAGCTTGGGCGAGGAATACTAATGCAGAGATGCATCCGGGGTCCGCCGCCACGTCGAGCCCAGCGCGGGGGGTTGGAAGCGTTCAGGCGCTGGAGTGCCCTTTGCAGCTGTCAGTGCCGATGCGGGCGCTGCAAGCAGCTGGCCTCGTGGAGTCGTGGACGGGCTGGGCCACGGCTCCAGCCTCCAGGCGGCAAGGGGCCGTCGGCAATCTGGCTGTCCGTGTGCGCGGCAGACCTGAGCTGCCAGGCCCATTCCATGCTGGCAGATCGGATGCTCAACGGCCCGCCCGTCCTCTGTTCCTTGGCAGTGGCATGCCGGCCTCAGGCCATCCGGCCTGGACAACGGGCGACTGCGAATGCAGCCTGCATCTCGCACATGGGTCATTGAGAGCCCCACAAACAGGCCCCCGTCGGCGGGGGAAGAGGGGCGCGTCAACACGAGCAGGTTTGCCTGATTTTCTGATTAGCAACCGCGTCGCGGATGTGGCATGCTGGTCTCACCGGACAGCATTTTGCGCACGCATGTACGTAGCAGCCGCACAGGTTTCGCCTGGGATGATGGAGAGGAAGGGCGAGAGATGTGTGGCACGCCGTTCATGTCCCGCTGATGCGGCGGCGGCGGCGGCGGTGGCGTCCTCTCGCGCGCGAGGCGGTCGCCGACTCAACAGCACTCTGCCCTCCCCCGACCTCGCTCACCCCGGCCCCTGTCAGGACGCTGGCGGCTGCTCGTGCCCATCGAGGCCTCCTCCGACACGCCGTGCCCGTGGAGCCACGTCCAGAAGCACAGCCTCGAGGCGGCGCTGCGGCCCGGGACGTCGGCTCCGAGGCGGTGTGGCGCCCTGCCTGCGCGCGCACACTGGTTTTCGAGACGACGAGAGCGACGCCGACCGTGGCGTCCGCAGGATGTGACACGCTCGGCCCCTGCGAAGAGTGGTCCGGCGCCCAGGACAGCTCCCAGCAGCGCCTCGACCGCGTGCGCTTCGAGGACGGGGCGTCGTGGCCGTGCCGTGCGTGCTGCCGATGGGCCGGTCCATGGTCGGCGGGTACCACGATGAGGACCTGTTTGTCAAGCTGCTGGACAGGATTCGCGAGGAGAGGTTGCCGTCGCGCGAGGCGTCGGGGCCGTAATCGAAGGAAGAGGGAAGACGTCTATGGCAGCAGCGGGGCGGAACAAGGCAAAGGATACCCAGAGTTGAAACGAAGCACGTCTTCACCCACCACGAGCTGCTGGCCTGCACTCCTCTACTACGCGTATGACGGTCACGACCTCGCTTCTTTATTAAGGTATGCTTTTGTTTGCCCAGCGCCGCCTGCAAATACAAATTGTCCTCGACGTCCCCAACGCCGTCTTATGCCTCTGCCCCGTAGGGCTCTTGTACCTGAAGGATTGCAGTCCGGTCCCTTTCCCCAAACGCCAAACGCCAAACGAATCCAATGGGCAGACAGCGGCAGAGCGAGCGCGGCGACGAGCGCGACAGGCGCGCGGCATCACCGCCGCAGGTTGCTGTAGTCTTGCATCAAGTGCGCCATGTGCACATTGGTCGCCTTGCCCACCCTCTTGCCCGCCCGCTTCTTCTGCGCCTTGGGCTTGTTGCCCAGCCCCTGCGCCGTCTTGCGCGGGTCCTCGCTCGTCGGCTTCTGCCCAACGCTGAGCAGCTTGCGGTGCATGTCGTCGAGGCTCGGCAGCGGCACGCGGTGCCACATGACCTGGAACTCGGGCTGGACCTTGTGCTGCAGCGATGAGTCGTCGGCCCACACGTAGCGCGGCAAGTTGTCCTTTTTGGTGCGCACCACCAGCACCTTGTGCTGCCGCTCCAGCGCCGTGAGCGTGTCCTCGCAGTCGGGCCAGCCGTCCTTGAGGTCCTTGACGCACACGCCCGAGGCGTCCGTCTTGCGCTGCAGGTGCGCGAGCAGCGACGTCGCGTCCTTGACTCCGGGGATCATGGGCCGGTGCACGTACGTGCCCGTCTTCCACGTCTGCTCGCTCAGGCTCGTGTCCGGCCTCCACTCCACGCGCGGGTGGCCCCTCAGCCCCTCCGTCAGCTCCTTCTTGTGCTCATCCGAGTAGCTCCGCAGGCTCAGGTGGTCGATGATGTCGGTGATGGTCTTGGCCTCGCCCTTCTTCTTCAGGTAGTCCACCGCAAAGGTCATCTGCGTCTTGACCTCGGCGCCATAGCCCGTGAGCTGCGGCTGCGAAAACGGCACGTCGGGGGCGGCATCGCGCTTGCGCTTCGCCGTCGGCGTGGTGCTGTCGGAGGCGGCGGACGGCGAGGGTGACGGGGGCGCGAGCGAGGACGCCTTGACGGTGCTCGGGTTGGAGAGCCTGGATGCGGCCGACGCGAGGGTTCCTCGGAAGGCAGAGGACTGCTTCTCCAGGTACGAGGACATTTTGGGCGTTGGCCGCGAGGGGCGACGGTGCGTGAACGACAGCGAGGGCCGCGGATGGCGAGAGAGGTGGTGAGAGGTTGAGGTTGAGTTGGATGGGATGTCAAGCACGGCGAGGCTGCAGGCAGTCAGGAATGTGCCACACCGTCTCAGCCACAGTGTGGTTACTGTGGCTTGACACCCTCAGCACCAAAATTTCAGATAGCGCCACGACGGGTTTTATAATTCGTGGCGAGCCTCGTTTGCTGTGATGCTTGATCCAAATTGCTCCGGCAGCGGTACGAGCGGTAGATTGAGGCAGCCACTGCACAGCCGTCGCCGCATATGCGACGTCACTCGTCTTCATTACAATAACTGTATCCATGGCGCAGATTCCACCAAGGCATAAATCTACCATGACCCAATGCACCGTCTCTGGCGCAAGAAATGCTGGACCACTTGCCATCTATCTCGGCTTGCCCCCCCAAAGTAACCGCCTCTGCAGCTCAACAAGAAAAATCAAATCGTGCGCCGTTTTGCCCATTATCGCAGCGCGGTAGGGATTGTCTGTCGCGCTGACGATGCCGCCCGCTCGTGCCTCTGAATAGGCCGCCGTGGCCCAGGTTCAAGCCGCCCCCTGTTCCTGCTGCTTGGCCAGGTACTGGAAGACGCCGTAGCCAAGGACACCTCCGATGAGGAGGATGGCGTACAGGCCAATGCCCATGCCGGTGTTGTCGGGCTTGTTGGCGGTCGAGGTGGAAGGGGTGGCCGCGGTCTTGGGGGCAGGGTCTCCGGGCTGCAGAAGCACAGGGTCAGCCTTGGTTCTTTGGCCAGCAGATGCGCGTGGATGCACTCACTTGTCGCTTCAGGCTGCCGACGATGAGCTTGTCCAGGGTCTCCCTCGCCTCGTCGCTGTGGCCGACGTCCTCAAAAGCCTCGGTGGCGTCCTGGCCGCCGACATCCAGCATGACCTCCTCACCACCGCTGCGAGACGGAGTCTGTCAGAAAGGGGCGCGCGGCCATCGCACGGGGGGCAATCAACGTACGGGTGCTCGTCGACGAACTGGGTGCAGTCGTAGACCTTGTCGTGGATCACGACGTAGATGTCCTTCTTGGTGTTGTGCTCGGCAACATCCTGGTAGGTGAATTCCTTGGACATTTTGGCGGCTGGCTATGTTGGGGATTCGGCGCAGGGGAAATTGAGCGCGTCGACGGCGGCGATTGCGATTCGGATTCGGATTCGGCTCCAAGGCGGACTCGACGGCGAGGCGCGGGAACGTTGCAGATGGGAGAGACGAGGAGCAGAGAGTGAGGATGCAGGAGCACGGTTGGGGGTGTCAAGCAGGTAGGCAGGCAGATTGTCATTCGGAAGGGTCCTGGCGCCATCGCTGACGGGGACGGGGACCCGCGGAGGTTCCATTTCAGTCAATCGGCAGCCACAAGATTACCGTCAGCAGCCGCTGATTCGCCCCGCCGCTGGCGCACGCGTCGCCCGGTGCGCAGTCCGCTGGAGAGGCGCTGGGCAGAGCTGGAGTCTGGAGAGCAGGCGGCGAGTGTTACCCCGGTGGTCCTTTCCAGCGATGCCACGCCTGACCTCATCGCTGCGCCCTTTGGGTTCCATGTGATTCTGCTCGTCTACGTCTGGGGGTGGCTGCGGGGGTGAAGGAATGGCCAGGGCCGTTCTCCGCGTTCCGCCGCTCCCGAACGCGGACGAGGCTCGGCGATTGAAATCTGGCCTCCGCGCGGAGTTGCTCGGTATCTTCTGTGCATAATTCCCGCGCCAAGTTCACGGACGCGGCTGACCCAGCGGTACACCTGCCAGCTAACTGGCTGGGACAACGGCCCCGCCCGTCTGCCTCCAGACAAGTACGAGCAGGAAGCAGGTAGCCCCCGTTTCCACAGATCATCTGTTGGGAAAGGAAGTACTTGGCGGAGGCGACGACGGCTGTTGAGCCGGGCGGGTTTCATGCGACTTCCCGAGGCTGTTGCAGTCCCTTCCCGGCGCAACCACACACAGCTGCCGTCACGACGCAACGACAGGCACGTGAACTGGGCGTCGGCAGTGTCGGTCTTGTCCATGTGTGCATCTGTATATGACCTTGTGATGCCTCAGTCCCTCGTCGCGTATGCGGCGCCGAAAACAGATCTATCGCTTGGAGCTTCCACCGCCAATGTCCTGGCCCAGCCGGTAGCTCGTCACCTTGTCCCACTCAATCTTTTGTCGCGTGACTGGCAGTTGTCTCCGCAGCCCCTTGAAGGCGCCCTCGCTCAAGTTGACAAAGCCCTTGTTCAGCTCCTCCTGATACTTCTTCTCAGATGCCGAGATCTCCTTGGCAATCCCCGCGCCGGTGCCAGACAGCGTCGAGGCAGACACGGACTTGTTGGTGAGCAGCCGCACGTTGCCGTCTTCGTAGTAGTGGACGTCGACTTTGATGGAGCCTTCCAGTTTTCCAGAGGCAGGGTCGACCATGTACAGAGACCTCCAACGTCCGTTCCTGTGGTTGTCAGCTCGGCCGACCTGAATGGCTGTCTGGGTTCCGTCTCACCAGAAGTTGTTGGGGCTGTATTTGTTCGCAACGATGACGACGGCAATCTTCGAGTCGGATTCGATCGGGTACACGCCGTAGGCCGCGTTGGCAAAGTGCTCCTTGACATAGGTGCCCAGGCTCTTCAATGTCGATTTCCTGCCCTGCGTTAGACCAGCTGCGGACCGGCCGTGCCAAAAGCACTCACACTAGATCTGCCTGCGCCCCCTCGATAGCATGGCTTTGTACAGCGCTGGCTTTCTGTCGCAGAGTTAGGAATCCATCAGCGCAATGTAGACCTCTCGACGTGCCTGTGTTGCGTGATCGACCGCAAAGCTCGACGAGCTCTCGACATCGTAGTACCGCCCATCGCCGAGGGAGTTGTGCGAGCTTATCAGAACCTGGAAAGAAGGAGAATCAGCCCATCCAGTTCCATACCCGAATCATGCGCGCTGCTCACCGGCTGGCTGCTCCCAGGCAGCTTCACCGTAATCAACTGCTCCTCGTTGTACTTTTCAAAGGCCGGCGCCAGGTCGGAGACGATGTTCGGCGAGGAGATGGTCAACGCCTTGATATCTAGGGTAATCCGTCAGTGATGCCCCCGGTCGTGATATGAGCCGTCGTACCGGCGACGACGTCTGCGAGCTGTCGAGGGTTAGCCTCGATGCTGACGCGGAGCTCCATCAGCTCCAGCAGGCGGTGCCTACCTCTCCAGGAGGAGCTCCCTCCACAAACGAGGACACAGTCTCGAGCTGCGACATGCTGTGATCCGGCTGTGATGCTAACGCTGGAGACCAGACAAAGGATGTCTCGAGAATCGACACAAGGCTGCTTGCCTGGAGGCTCAGGGCAGGCGCGGTCAGGGTGGAGGCCAGCCGTCGGGAGGGGCACAGCAAGAGGGGCAGCGCCAAGCCACCCAACCGTCGGCTAGTGGAGTACCTGGGCGATGCGCACAACTCACGACATGTCGAGTACCAGAGTGAGAGCATCACGCTCACGAGACAGTTACAAAGGCCATTGATACTGATTGATCGACTCAAGTCTCTTCGTCTGGATAAGCCATGCCCGCAATGCACATGTACATTCACAGCTCCCCCACGCTCAATAGTCCAGGCTCTTCTTGATCTTCTCGTATATCCCTAACGGTGAGGTTAGCAAGGGCGGCAGCACAGGACCTGTTGAATTGGCGACCTACTGGCGACGTCCGGAATGTTAAACTTTTCAAACACCAGCGGGTTGTGGATGCTCCAGCCCGCCACGCGCCCGACAGGAGCCTCGAGGCGGACAAAGGTGTCCGGGTCCTCCTGGATCGCAGCGGCCACCTCGGCGCCAATTCCGGCATTCACCATCGACTCGTGGACAACCAGGACGCGCCCCGTCTTTCGCACGCTCTCAAACACCGTCTGCTTGTCCCAGGGGTACACGGTCCGCAGGTCAATCAGCTCGGCCGAGATGCCCAGGTCCTCCTCTGCGCGCTGGATGGCAGACAAGCACGTGTACATGGGCTGGCCGTAGGAGATGATGGTGATGTCCTTGCCCTCCTTCAGTACCTCCGCCTTTGATAGCGGCAGCTCGTACGCGGCCTCTGGGACCTGCTCCACCGCTGCCCGGTAGAGGATCTTGGGCTCCAGGAACAAACAGGGGTCGTTGCTTCGGATGGCCGCCAGGAGAAGACCCTTGGCCTGGATCGGCGACCGGGGAACGATGACCCGGAAGCCCGGGACGTGGGTAAACAGACTCTCTGGTGACTGCGAGTGGTACAGGGCGCCGTGGCCAACGCCACCGCAGGGCATCCGGACCGTCAGGCCGCCGGCGTGCGGGCCACAGCTCCCCTCGCGATACCGCACCTTTGCGCCCTCGTTGACGATTTGGTCAAAGGCAGGGAACACGTAGTCGGCGAACTGGATCTCCGCGACAGGCCTCATCCCCTGCGCCGCCAGCCCGATGCCGAATCCCACGATGCCCTGTTCCGTAAGGGGCGTGTTGAAGACTCTGTCGGCGCCGTACGTCTCTGCCAGCTTCGTCGTGCACCGAAACACTCCCCCAAAGGCGATATCCTCTCCGAAAATCAGGACGTCGTCGTCCTCGGCCAGCGCGATTCCCAGCGCGTTGTTGATGGACTGGAAGAGGTTCATCTTCTTCCACGGCCCGCTTCGAGCTTCGGCGGGGATCTCGTCGGGGTTTCCAAGAGCCGCCTTCCCCGCATGAGCCAGCAACGGCGTGGTCGAGTAGTCGACGGGCAGGTTCAGCTTCGCATTCGGCGGGTGCGTGGAGTAGCATCTCGCGATGTGGAGGGGCAGCAGCTGGGCGGGCCGCGGAGCCGCCACGGCTCTTCGTAATTGACGGACGGCCTGGCGCTTCATGATTGCGGTGATTCTCCCCGCAATGCGATGCGGATGGCGGATCGGAAGAGCGCGAGAGGGCGCCCAAGAAGCAACGGCGTCCCTGCGGATGTGATGTTAAACTCGGCTTGTCGCGGCTTTCGCGGGTCCGGGTTGGCCACCCCGGCAGAGCTCGCCGGTCCCGATTAGATAGTTGCCTAGCCAACAACCGATCGTCGCCAAGATCCCCCAAACAAGGCGCGCAGGCCTGGGAACAACGCCACGGATATGCCCTGGCGGATGACGCGTCTGCGAGTACCAAGACATCCGTGTATTAGTACGACCCCTTTTCACGGACGCGCCGCACTCCAGCGACGCCGGCCGTTTGCTGCGAACCAATGGCGCCCAAAGAATCATCATCGCGGCCGCACCGGTCGCACCGCCAGCGGCATGCGGGAGAGTCGTCGAGGAGAAACCAGCACAGAAAGCGGAGGTCGCACACGCGGAGGCCGGCCACCTCGGAGGCGGAAAGCAGAGAGGAGAGGGGGTCGCAGTCACTTTCAGCGGGAGCGTTGGCGCGGCTGAACCGGGAACATGCGCGACAACAGCACAAGCCCGAACGGCGCAAACGGCCCCATCGAGAGGAATATCGAGAACTCGAAACGACGCCGCAGAAGCCCCGAAAGCACCACCACAAGAACAAGAAGCGGCGGGTTGTCAGCGGCGCCATGATGGAAGAGGGGAGGGTCAGGAAATCGGGACTAAGAGGAGGCGGCGGTTGGAGCGAGGACAGCTTCGAGAAGGAGGACTTGCGCCACCGGTCGCGGAGAAAGAAGTCGAAGAAGAAGCTATGTGAGTGGCAGTTGTGCATGTGGGAGGATCGCCGCTGACCAGAATCAGGGATCCTTCTGGGCTGCAGTGCGGTCATTCTGCTCATCATCATCGTCGTGGCGGTGGTCGTCACCAAGAACAACTCGGGCGACTCGGGCCTCGGTGGCAAGGACCGCAACGACATACCGGCAAAGTGGCAAAACACATATCTCGATCCGTGGACCTGGCAGACGACGGCAGGCTTCAACGCTAGCTTTACGGACCAGATGGTCGGCGACTTGCCCGTCATGGGGCTCTTCTCGGCCTGGGACGACTCGACAAGGGCAAACGACAAGGTCCCGGCACTAAACGAGAACTGGGGGTCGTATGGCGACAGACCCGCGCGAGGGGTGAATCTGGGAGGATGGCTGTCTCTCGAGCCGTTCATCACGCCGTCGCTCTTCAACTACAACAGCAACCTCGGCGTCATCGACGAGTGGAATCTGTGCAGGCAGCTCGGGGCGTCGGCAGCCAAGACCATCGAGGCTCACTACGCCTCGTTCGTCACGGAGGACACCTTCAAGGCGATTGCGGCAGCGGGACTGGACCACGTGAGGATCCCGTTCTCGTACTGGGCCGTCCAGGTATACGACAGCGACCCTTATGTCTTCCGGACCTCGTGGCGCTATCTCCTCCGAGCCATCGAGTGGGCACGCAAGTACGGCCTCCGCGTCAACCTCGACGTCCACGGCCTCCCGGGGAGCCAGAACGGCTGGAACCACAGCGGCAAATGGGGCACAATAGGATGGCTCAACGGGACCGACGGGCAGCTGAACGGGAACCGGTCCCTGGAGATCCACGACCGGCTGTCCAAGTTCTTTGCGCAGGACCGCTACAAGAACATCATCACGCACTACGGCCTCGTCAACGAGCCCCGGATGACGTTTCTGAAGACGAGCGACGTGATACAGTGGACAAAGGACGCGTACGGCATCGTGCGCAAGAACGGCGTCAAGGCCCTCGCCGTCTTCGGCGACGGCTTCATGGGCCTCAGCAACTGGCAGGGCCTGATGCCGGGCTACGACGACATGGTCCTGGACGTGCACCAGTACGTCATCTTCAACGAGGTGCAGATCGCCTACAGCCACCAGAAGAAGGTGCAGTACGCGTGCGACGGGTGGACGCAGCAGGCCCGGCTGAGCATGGACCCGGCCTCGGGCTACGGGCCCACCATCTTCGCCGAGTGGTCCCAGGCCGACACGGACTGCGCGCGGTTCCTCACGGGCGTGGGCTGGGGCAGCCGCTGGGAGGGCACGTACAACACGGGCGACAAGAGCACGTCGATCCTGGCGCCGCAGTGCCCGGCCAAGAACTCGTCGTGCTCGTGCGCCAAGGCGAACCAGGACCCCGGCCAGTACAGCGACGCGTACAAGAAGTTCCTGCAGATGTTTGCCGAGGCGCAGATGCACAGCTTCGAGAAGGGCTGGGGCTGGTGGTACTGGACGTGGAAGACGGAGAGCGCGCCGCTCTGGAGCTACGAGGCGGGCTTGAAGGCGGGCATCCTGCCGGGCAAGGCGTACAGTCGGAGCTTCAACTGCGACGCGGACGTGCCGGATTTCTCAAAGACTGGGCTGCCCGAGACGTACTGACGGGGCACACGGTGTAACATGGGACGGTATGACTGGGTTTGGCGTTTGTTTAGCGGCTTGCATTGATGGACGGTACGGCTACGATGGAATGTTTGGTTACGTTTAGCATATAGAGAGTCACTCGGGTTTGGTTGTCAGTTTTGGAAATAGTGTTGCTGGTGTTGTGCCGCAAGTGCCATGACATCCCAAGAAGGGTTTAGAGTTCAACAGCCGCCGTGGGGAACCAAGCCATTGTGGGCTCGAGACCGCTCCATCCTACATGAACCCTTGTCCGATTCCTTGGGCTCAGCCACGACTTTGGTTGGAAAGTCTTACTATGTCCGTCAACTCGGCAGAATCGACAGAGTCATGGTCCAAGAGCGGACTCGGGCCGGGCCCTGGTGTAGCGACGCCATGGAAATGCCAGGACTTGTGAGGGTCAGACTGTTACCGCGTCTCCAATTCTCGGATCATGACGAGCCCCTCCAACCGCAGAGACTACTTGCAAACGAGCTCCTAGGCCGTGATGCGCCAATGCCAGGAGCGAAACTGGCGCGTCGAGTACGTACTGACCGTGAGGGCGACGTCTACCGGTATCTCCAAGGCAGCCAACGTCTTTAGGTAGGTAATTCGCTTGAGCCCTAGAATCACATCTTTCGTGAGTCCCGCTATCCCAGCGTCACGGGGAATGATCTGGCCGGCACCGCATGAGGACCGCGGCGAACGACTCGTGCTGTCCTGACGTGGACCATTGGTATGATCTCATGCCCAAGGTCGATGTCCCCGTGATGTATAACAGATGACACGACGACGTGCAGGTATACAGAAGAACATAAAGGGGCGCATTATTCGGCTGAGAATCAGCTCCACTACCTCGTACAACGTGCAGATTCTAGCTCCGTTGGTCATCCGTATTTACGAGCAGCTCGCGACTCGTCGCGCCGCGAAATTGACGTCAGCGCCGGGCATGACCAACGATTTATCAGCATCGTGACGACGAAGCCCGGCGGCGGAAAACCCTCGGGCTGCTGCGCGGCGAAGCCGGAGAATGGCGGTCATTGAGAACCTGTTCCTGTTCTTCCCGGGTTGAGCTTGGGCCTACTTAATTGAGCGTCGTCCGCCGTTGCAGACAGCAGCCTGACACGCCTACCCATGCCGTAGCCGCGGCCGACCGAGGAGAGCAACACAGAGACATGGGCGTGGAACACGGCGCCGCAACGGCGGCAAGCCCGCAGCGCGACGAGGCCCGCGGCGACACCGCTGCGGCTCTCAACAGCTCGAGCCCGGGCTCGGAGAAGCCGACGCGGGCCCCGTCGAGGAGGAACTCGGGCTCCGGCGCAATCCACAGGATCCGGTCCCAGAACGGCTACGGCGTGTCCGACGAGCCCGGCGACGGTGGAGAGGCAGGCGGCGCGGCGCGGCGGGAAAAGGACCCGTTCGAGGTCGGCTGGGAGGGCGGCGACAGCGATCCGCTATGCCCGCGGAGCTTCAGCAAGGCGAGGAAATGGCTGATTGTGGCCATTGCCTCGATGGTCAGCCTATGCGTGTAAGTCAACGAGGCCGCCCGTCAACGCCGTCGATGCT
>PKSG01000464.1:37175-78804 GCA_002916505.1 Tolypocladium paradoxum | reverse complement strand
CCCCCCCCCGCAGCACCTGCGCCAGCTCCATCTACACGGCCACGTACGAGCAGATGGAGGCCGAGTTCCGCAACTCGCGCATCGTCTCGGTGCTGGGCCTGTCGACGTTTGTGCTGGGCATCAGCTTCGGCCCCATGGTCCTCAGCCCGCTGAGCGAGTTCTACGGCCGCCGGCCCATCTACCTGGTGGCCTGGACGACCTACCTCGTCTGGCTGGTGCCGCAGGCCGTCGCCGGCAACGTCGCCGAGGTGCTCGTCTTCCGCTTCCTCGACGGCTTCAGCGGCAGCGCCTTTCTCGCCGTCTCGGGCGGCACCGTCGGCGACCTCTTCTCCAAGAGCGAGCTGCAGGCCCCCATGGCGCTCTTCTCCGTGACGCCCTTCGTCGGCCCCAGCCTGGGCCCGCTGCTCGGCGGCTTCATCAACTACAACGTCGACTGGCGCTGGACGTACTATGTGCTCATCATCTGGTCGTTTGCCCTCTGGGTCGCCATTGTCTTTCTCGTCCCCGAGACGTACCGTAAGCCCCCGTCCCCCGCGCCGGGCCGTCTCGTGTTGGAGCGTGGCTGACCCGGGGCTCGTCAGACCCCATATTGCTGAGGAACAAGGCGCGCAGGCTTCGCAGGGAGACTGGGGACGACCGATGGATCGCCGCGAGCGAGAGGGTCAAGAAGTCGGTGGCCCGCGCCATCGGCCGCTCGCTGCTCCGGCCCTTTCAGCTGCTCATCTTCGAGCCCATGTGCCTCAGCCTCTGCCTCTTCTCGGCGCTGCTGCTCGGCATCCTGTATCTCTTCTTCGGCGCGTTCCCGCTCGTCTTTGGCTCGAACCACGGCTTCAACCTATGGCAGACGGGCCTGGCGTTCCTGGGCATCATGGTGTCCATGCTGCTGGGAGTGGCGACGGACCCCGTGTGGCACCGCGTCCGCAGCAGCCTCATTCGCCGGTACGAGCGCGAGACCGGAGTCAAGGACGCGAGCGAGCCCGAGTTTCGGCTCCCGCCCGCCATCCTTGGCTCTGTTCTGGTCCCTGCCGGGCTGTTCATGTTTGGCTGGTCGACGTATCCGTGGGTGCACTGGATCGTGCCCATCATTGGGTCGGCCATATTTGGAACAGGGTGAGTCGTGTCCAGCCCGCCGGTTGCACAGCATGCACATCAAGACAGCTCGTGTGACGCGGGCCATGTCCCTGCCGACCAGTTGCATCATCAAGACCTCATCTCACGCCGGCCGGGAGATTGGTGTAGCTGGCTGGCTTCGTACATCGGCCAAGAAGCTGGTCTGGTCTGGCGCCTGTCAGGGCGTGGCCATGTTGCATGTCACCCATCCGGACGAGTGCTCGTGGCTGACGCTTGCATCATGTAGGAACGTGCTGCTCTTTACCGGCATCTTTACCTTTCTTGTAAGTCCCGGCCCCCGAGCGTCCCAGCCCCCGAGCAATACAACGTCAAGGTGCTGACAAGCTCATCAACAGGTGGATGCATATCCGCTGTACGCCGCAAGCGCGCTCGCCGCCAACGCATTCGTGCGCTGTCTCTTTGCCGGTAAGATGACCTGCATGGTTGCTTCTGCCGTCGAACGTGGGACGTAGATGATGCTAATCTGCGATGACAGCGGCGTTCCCGCTGTTTGGGAATCAGATGTACGAGAAGCTGGGCTACCAATGGGCGTCGTCGCTGCTGGCCTTGCTCACCGTCGCCATGCTGCCGTTCCCATACATATTCTTCAGATACGGGAAGCGGATCCGGGGCAAGAGCCGGTTTGCCACAGGTTAGCCGCCTCACAGGACAATAGCATACAAGCACAAGTAGAGAAGACAAGACTAGATGAGCAGAGACGTTTAGGAGTCGAGCATGGACGGCAGCCGTCGGCAGCAAGCGTGGGACCAAGATCAGACTACAAGTACGGACTACGAATACATGGAATGATACAACCTCTCCTGGGGCTGCGCATTGGCCAGACCAGGATACGAGGAAGCACATATGTCATCACGCAGGGGCCAGTCCTGGCCCTGCGTCAGTGTCTGCGCCTGTGTCTGTGCGTCGGTGTGCCTGGAGCTCCAGACGCGGGCCGAATCGTGCCCAAGAGTCGAGGCGCAATGCCAGCAGCTCGAGCTGGCTCCGACGAGCGATGCAGTCGCAAGAGTCGGTGTAGCTCAGTCCAGACGCATGTCTGGGTACGAGCAGCACGTCACAGTGAACAAGATGTGCATGACGCCCTGGCTGCGCTGTGCCTGTCGAGCAGCGGGACACGGCATGACGCGAGGCCGGGGTCTGTCTGTTGGTTGACGAACTGGACGTGAGCAGAGGCTTGGACAGGCACTGGACACAGACCAGGTGTCTGCCATGCAGGCTGCTCACATGCCAGAGCTGCGACGACTGCGGCCGTCTGCACCATGAACTGGCATGGCCATCGATGCCACGACGGGCGGCAGATGTGGACGAGCACAGATGCGATGCGCTGCGCATGGCCACGGCAGGCCACGAGGGAGGCTCGGCTCCTCGGTTATGGCCGTCTCCAAGAGGTCGGCTGTGCAGGGTGTCTGTCCATGGAGGTGTCATGGATGCCGCGTGGAGGGGAACCTGGACGGCTCAGGACCCGGAGATGCCCGCTGCAGTGTCGCGTCTGCTGCACCTGGATTGAAAGAGCAATGGGCATAGACAGACGCAAGATCCATCGTCTGCCGCTGCAGCGACAAGCACATCCGATCACGATGGCCCTGGCCGTGTGCACGCGTTGCAACTGGCACTGCTGGCAGCGCCTCCAGGTGGGCTCAAGACGGGTGGAAGCGAGCCGCAAAAAGCAAGCACTGCAAATGAACCAGACGAGACATCCATGGGGATGGACAAGGCTCCAGACCAGCAACCACGGTGCATCAGCACGCCAGCCAGACAACGCACCGGAGGACCGCCACCAAATGATGCATGCGACGCAATTTGGCTTCCTCGCCACGGATCGTCGACAGGACGTGACGGTGCCTCAGGCTGCCGCCATCCCCAGCCCCAGTGGGACGAAACGGCGTGCCAGCTGCTCCACCAGCCCCGGTGTGCCGGGTACTTGGCGGCTGCGGCCGCCGGCCGCGCGCGCACAAGTACCCAATACCCCGCCATGGCCCCCGGCCAGTCAGCGTCGGGCTGATTCCCCAGGGCCGACGCCACAATAGCTGGGCACTGCTGGAGTCGCTGAAAACCCCGCATTCAGAAGCCGGTACAGGCGCTATTGACTCGCTGGTGCGCGGTTCCAAGGACTGACGAGCACCACCAGTCCCACCCCTCCAGGCTCTGCGCTGGGCTTGGCCGAGTCGAATGGACTGCCTCAACACCACCCACATCGCAGGCAGCAAATCTCCAACCTCTCCTCTCTCCCGCCCCTCGCGTGATCGCCCTCGCAACCCGCGCCGCCCGCCGTCTGACCGAGGCGCCTGTCGCCGGATTGCTACGCCAAAACGTGGTGCGCTTGCCTTGCTCGCATGCCTCATCTCTGCGCGACGGCCGCACCACCGCCTCGACCAATTCCCGTCGCCGTACGCCGCCCGGTGCGCCGCCTCCAGCGCGCCCAACCCTGCCCGCCGTGCCAGAGCACCTCGATGCTGGATTGGATGCGGACAAGCACATGGGCAACGGGTAGCTGCGTCTAGACCCCCACCCTCTCCGTCTCTCATCACCACCAGCCCGCGCTGCTCCTCGAGAGAGAGAGTCGCGACGCCGCCTCGCCGCTCCACGAACCAGAGCCGGTGCCAGAACCAACAACCGCTGTGCCCTGTCCCGGTACGCCTCCGCGCTGGGATCACCGGCCTCCCATGTAGCCGACGTCGTCGCCGTGCTATTGACCACCACCGCCTCCGTTACACGAGAACGCCTCGCCCTCTGCCATCGCGGACCCATTGGGCCTCGTCCGCGCTGCCGCCTGCGGAGAATACGAGCCGGCCTTGACGTCTAGTAGTCGTGCGTCGGCAGCCTACCCGATCACCTGGTCGGGAATCGACCCTCGAGTCTCGACAGCCCACCGCGGGCCTCTCGTCGCCCAACCACATCTTGGCGGCCCGGGCCTGCCTGTCTCAGCCCGCACGCGCGCCAACCGACAGACGCTTCGGCGGACACCAGGCCGGCGTCCAAGGGCCCGCTGGGCCTCTCCCGCGAGAGCGCGCGTACACCTACACGTACCCGCCTACTCCGTGACCAGCGGTCTGACCCCCCCCTGTGCAGCTCTGGTGTTACCGAGGCGTAGGTCGGTGTGGTTCCGCAGGGACTTGGATGGACTGACGAGCCAAGATCCTGGGGACTAGAGCTTGCATAGCCGTCCAGCCCGTGCGTGGGGATCGCTGTAGGGGGCAACAAGGGGGGGCAACAAGGCCGCCGTGTAGGTGGGAGGGATTTACATAAAGACCGACGCGAAATGGCCTTTGAAATGGACGACATCGGCGCAGAGTTCTCGGACCACTTGTCTGAGAATGGGGACGAGTCGGAGACTTTTGTGAGAGACGACGACAAGATGCTCGACAACTCGACTGACGGCACCGGCGAGGTCAAGAAGAAGTACGACCCCAAGGACCCCCTGAGGCCGAGGAGGAAAAAGGCGAGGAGGGCCTGCTATGCCTGCCAGCGAGCCCATCTCACGTGTGGTAAGTGCCTCGCTTCCGTGTTGGCGGGCCATGTATCGAGGTCGTCGCCGCCCGTATAACCTGACTGACCGCGTGTGCAGGCGACGAAAGACCCTGCAAGCGTTGCATCAAACGCGGCCTCGCCGATGCCTGCCAGGACGGCGTGCGCAAGAAGGCGAAATACCTCCATGATGCCCCCGAAGAGGCCCTCGGGCCGGTGCTCGGTCCCAACTACAACTCCAGCGCCGCGCGCACGCGACCAAACGGCCAGCGCCAAAACTCGTCGCATTCGGACACGATGCCCAGTGCCTCGCCAGGGGGCTGCTTCCTCGCGCAAGGCGGCGCGGCGACGTTTCCCGTCTATCCAGCCGGGGGCCAAGCGCAGGTTGGGATGCCGGACGGCATCGCGTTCAACCCCCAGGCATCGCCGGTATCCCCGTCGTTCCAGGGAACCGCGGCCAACGCGCAGCCGCAGATGGACGGCATGCTCCAGCCAACCCCCATGGACTTCAACGCCCTGTTCGACCCCAGCAACCCGGCGCTGTACAACTTTGACCTCGAGGGCCTCAACTTTGGCAGCCAGTACGCGGGCTGGGAGTTTGGCATCCTGAACAAGATGGCCTTGGGGGCCGAGACGCCTCCCCGCGAAAACTCCATGTCGCTGACGCCGTCGACGGAGGCCAACTATGCGGCAATCTTCGGCAACGGCGCCAACGCGGCCTACGACGCCCCCAACATGATGGGCGGCGACTACCCTGGCGTGGACTCGGGCCCCAACATCTACACGCAGGGCAACCTGCAGCACGGCCTGCCTCACGCGTATGCCATTGCGGCCGGGCCAGCCAGCCTGGCCAGCCCGAGCACCGAGGCTACGGCGAGCCCCCAGGCCAATCTCGACGCCTCTCCCAACACAAACGCCTTTGGTGGCTTGCCAAACGTCCCGACCGCCGCGTCTAGGATCAGGCCGAAGCAAGACAAGGGCATGCAGTCCATACTGGGCAAGCGGCAACGAGACTCGGCCGCCGTCTACGCGAGCGTCAAGGAGCCGTATCCTTACACCGCGGGCTTCCACAACATGGTGTCGGTCATCAAGGACCGGCTGCCCCTGAACAAGCTCCTGCTCATTGCCAGGTCGCTGGGCGAGATCCGGCCGTCCTTTATATCCTGCACCAAGGACCTGACCCGCGAGGACCTGGTGTTTATGGAAAAGTGCTTCCAGCGCACGCTGGTCGAGTTTGACGACTTTCTCCAGCACTGCTGCGCCCCCACGATTGTGTGCCGGCGGTCCGGCGAAGTCGCGGCCGTGAACAAGGAGTTTACGGCCCTGACCGGATGGACCAAGGAAGTGCTGCTCGGCAAAGAGCCGAACCGAAACGTATACATACGTGCTCCCGCGTCGAATTGCGGATCGGTCGACGGCAGCGAGGGGGCCATCCGGACCGGGGACTCGACCCCACGGACACGGGGCGCGACGCTCGAGCCCAGCGGCGGCCAGCCACAGCCCGTGTTCCTCGCGGAGCTGCTGGACGACGACAGTGTGGTGCAGTTCTACCGCGACTTTGCGCAGCTGGCCTTTGAGGACAGCCGCGGAAAGGTTCAGCGGAGCTGCAGCCTGATGAAATACCGGACCCAGGAAGGGGTGGAGGGCAAGGACGGCTCTTCGCGGAAGGATGCCAGGACAGGCATCCTGAGCAGCCGAGTGACTCGGATCGACGGCGAGCACGGCATATCGCGCATCGAAAAGGACGGCAAGGTGAACTGCACATACTGCTGGACCATTAAGCGCGACGTGTTTGACATTCCAATGATGATCATCATGAACGTGAGTACTCTGCGCATGGCGGCACGGCCGGACACTGATACTAACCGAATAGTTCTTGCCGAGATACTACCCCAACCAGGAACCACATCAGCTCGCGGTCTAGCCCCTGCGAGCCGTGGGACATTCTTTTGCATGGGAGGTGTTTTTGATTTGACATGGTCAACACGGGTTGGGCTGGGCAAAAGACGACGGACTCGGGCAGTCCCTTGCGGGAACCGGCGCGCAAGCTGTGGACAAGGACGAGGGGATGGCTCGAAAAGATACCCGCAAATACGTAGTAAACGCCAGCACTGCGCAAGCAAACTCGTTCAACCCGTTCATAACCCGTCTATCTGTCTGGCCAGGGCGCATGTCCATGGCAACAGAGTGAATGTGCGCTACAAAGGCTCGACGAGCCAGGCCGCGCTCTCGGCCGACGCCGCCTCGGGCCTCCACGCCTCCCGCGCGAGGCTCCTCCTGGCAACCTCGCAGTCAAAGTTGATGTCGTCGACGAGGGCGTCGAGGCTCTTGTAGTCCTTTTCCTCGCGGATGAAGCCGAGGAGCAGGAGGCGCATGTGGGCGCCGTAGAAGTCGGCGGCGAAGGCGTGCAGGACGTGGACCTCTGCGCTGCGGACGGCGTTCCGGTAGAAGGGGTTGTAGCCGATGGACATGACCATGGGGAAGACGGCGAAGCCGCCGGCGGGGGCGGACGCGGGCCGGCCGGGGTGCGCGTCGGGCAGGGCGAGGGCGGCGTAGCCAAAGTAGACGCCCGAGGGGACGGCGGCGATCCAGGGGGCCAGGGCGGCGTCGACGGGGAGGTTGGCCGTGGGGATGCCGAGCTGGAGCCGGTGAGCGTCTGAGCCCGCAAGGGTCTGGACGCGGGCGAAGGCGAGCAAGGGACGCGACCTACCTCCTTGGATCCGCGGCCGAAGCCAGGGATGACCTTGCCCTCCATGCGCAGCGGATACGGCGCCTCGGGGCCGGCCTCGGGGCCGACGATCTCGGGGCGCGAGGACATGGTGCCGTCGTGTGCGGGCGCCTGGGATCACGCAGTGTAGGGTAGCTCGTTCTCGCACGGAGCAAGTTGCCGGGCTGGGCTCTCCCCGGCGCTGAAAGAGATGGTCGGTTCAATTCACGAATATGAAAACGTCGAGCCGTGCGTGAGGCAGGGTGAGCAGGGTGAGGCAGAAGCGAGAATCGAAGACGAGTTGTGGTGGATGACAGCTCGACGTGGGACGTCGGGCAAACCACCAAGGCTGTCAGCGGGGCCGCTCGGAGTGATATCAAGCCCGAACTGCGCACGAACCGACATGTCCAGTGACTGCATGTAAAGGGAATAACACGCTCTTGTCGTCAATAGTGGCATCTCAGTATTCTCCCCCACCCTTCGCGGCGATTCCAGGACCAAACATATAGATACACGCAGCAACGACACCCAATTACTCTTGGAGCACGAGTCATAGGCCACCCTCCCCATTCCACCATTACACATCAGTAGACAGACGCAGGGTAAGCCTCGTCGAAAAAGCACAGTTGCACAAACGTCCACCCGAGGCACGAGTCTTGTGCGCATGGTCCACGCCAGTTCCAGAGCCCCGTATCGCGGGTGGCCGCAGCCGCAAGACGAACCCGTGCGACGTCGATTTGAAAATGGCCCGCCGCTGCCAAGTTTAGCACTGCGGCGTAGGACAGGCATGCCGCCCGCAGCAGGGAGCGTCGGGCCACAGCTTGCAGAGGCCCGTGTCGCCGGACGCCTCACTGGGCAGTCGTCTCCGTAGTCCCGGCCTCGGCAGCGGGCTTGGCCGGCCACTCGGTGCGGCCCAGCCGGACAATGTCGCCGGCCCCGACGACCCAGTACTTGCTCGGCGCCTTGCCCTCGTCGGCGAGCTGCGCGGCCCTCACGGCGGCGCGGGCAATCACCTCGGCGTCCTGGCCGACCGTGTCCTGCACGCCCTGGCCGAGCTTGCCCAGGCCGCGCACCAGCGCCTGCAGGACGCCCTCGCCCGCCCGGCTCGTCTCGCGCTCGCCCAGGATCATGCCGGGCTTGAGGATGACGGCGTGCTCGAAGCCCAGGTCCTTGACCGAGTCCTCGACGCCGTTCTTCATCTTGCTGTACGGCGCAAAGCTCGACGGGAAGCCGCGCGTGCCGGCGCTGGAGATGAAGACAAACGTCTTGACGCCGGCCTCCTTGGCCGCCTTGGCCAGCTCGACGTTGAGGTCGTGGTCAATCTTCCACTGGTTCGCGAGGCCGCCGGCCGCGGCGCGCGTGGTGCCGAGGGCGGAGAAGACGGCCGAGGGGAGCGGCGCGAGGGCGGCCAGCGCGGCGGCCCACTTGGAGGTGTCGGTGTCGACGATGGCGTTGAGGTTGGGCGAGGCGGCCTTGGGCGCGCGGCGGGTGATGGTATGGATGGGCTTGTAGGCTTCGGCGGCGAGGAGCGTCGAGAGGATGTTGGAGCCGACGAGGCCGGTCGAGCCGACGATGGCGGCGGACGACATGTCGATGGAGTTTGTGTGCGTTGAACCTGGGTCTTGTTGGAGCAGAGATTGGAAACGAGTTGCGGAACGAGGGAGGCGAGCTCTGGGAGCTATCCACTTTTGTTGCTGGGACAGACGTCCCAGACAGACGTCACTCTGGCAACATGGTAGGGACGCGCCGAGACCGGACGGAACACAATCTCCGCTGCGGAATGGGGAGTCCGTAAGTGACGGAGCCTAGAGCCTCAACGTGTTCAGTTCTCACCTACGAGTACGGGCGATGCTGGTGGAATAGCAGCCATGCCGTGAGCGAGCTCCTCCCAGCCATCGGCCCACTGCAGCTCCGTGCCCCGCGTGCGGCGGCGGCGGCGGCGGCGGCGGGCCCCTCTGTGCGGCCTAATCCCTGTCGACTTGCGACGACTTCTCTGCCTGCTGAGAGAGCTTCCTCATCCCCGAGGGCCAACGCTCTCGTCTGTGGCCGCACATCGCCAGAACCCCGACAACGACACGGCCTGCTCTGCAGCAGCTCCCTCGCCCGCCATGGCTACCCAGTACGAAGGTACCTCATCGCCGCCCCCGTCCCAGGCACCGCCGTCCGTCACCACTGACCTCGTCCGCAGTCGAGCACAACGTCCAGTTCCCGGAGCCCCGACGCACCTCCCGCCGCGTCGACATGGCCTCCTTCTTCTCCCTGCTCAACCAGCTCGGCGAGCCCTCGGGCACGCAGCCGCCCCACAACAACCCGCACGCCACGCCCACGCCCGTCGACACGGCCGCCCTCTTCCGCCTGCTGCAGGACCAGCTGCAGACGCTGTCGGCCACGGCGCCCACCGCCGACAACCGCGACTTCCTCGACCAGCTCGTCGCCTCCCTCGAGGCCGACATCCACGACCCGCCCACGACGCTGCGCGGCGCCAGCCAGGAGTTCGTCGACACCCTCGACCGCGTCGCCCGCAAGACGCTCGCCGCCGACGACGACTGCGCCATCTGCAAGGTGCCCTACCTCGACGACGAGTGGTGCCTCGTCGTCGAGCTGCCGTGCAGGGGCCGCCACCGCTTCGACCTCGAGTGCGTCGGCCCGTGGCTGCGGAGCAAGGGCACGTGTCCCATGTGCCGCGAGGAGATGGGCAGGAAGAAGCCGGTCCCGGTCGACGACGACGACGACGACGACGACGACGACGACGGGGACATGATGTATGCGTAAGCGAGGTTTAGGGACGGTCATGCGGCGTATCGGAGTCTTTCACGACATGCCATGGGCGCTCTGCTCGCACGGTGGGCATGGGGTGTGGAAGTAGGGGACGAGCGAGGACATGAGCACAGAGGATACCACAGCCTCGAATTTATTCACCATAATTTCAGACACATCTATCTACCTTGCTGAGAGCCGTGTCGCTCCCTCGTAGCCGACAACCGTCTTGTCCACTCGCTCGCATCTACGCCGACCCCTCGAGCTCCTTCATCCGCTCCACGGCCCTTTGCGCCCTCTCCTTCAGCTCACCACTCCCAGCTCCAGCCCCCATGACCCCCATCCTCTCGCGCCAGAACCGCCACCGCTCGTCGCTGAGCCCCGGCTTGCCGTTCTCAAACAGCTTCCCCGGCTTCAGCGCCCGCTGCTCCATGGCGTCGAGCTGCTGCACCCGGCCGCCCTGCTCGTGCAGCGCCTTGCCCGCGTGGGTGATCCACTCGCACGCCGTGGCCAGCGCCGTGTCCTTGGCGGCCTGCGACGGCGGCGGCGGCTCCTCGAGGCCCGATCGGAACTCCCAGATGGCCAGGTTGACCCAGGTTTGGAGGTTTGCGCCCAGGATGCGGGCGGCAAACGAGTTGAGCGAGATCCATTCCTGGATGGCGGCGTTGTCCCCGTCGGAGCCGTCGTACATGGGGCTCACTGCACCGCGTCAGTGTTTGGCATCGCCTTGGCTGCGCGTCGGCGGCATGGACATGGTGGACTCACGATCCCACGCCTCGCGCATGCACGGCCCCAGCATCGGCAGCTCGCTCCACACGCGCGTCGTCTGGTTCCAGAGCACCACCTCGTCGTCGCGCTTGCCGACGAGCTCCTGCACCGTCTGGGCGAGCAGCTGCTGGCGGGGGTCGTCGGCGGGGATCTTCTGCGCGACGCCGATGAGCAGCGACCACAGCGCCCAGAGGAAGCCCTCGACGGCCTGGGTGTCGCCCGCGGGGTACAGCGCGTCGAGCTCGCCGGCGGTGCGCTCGGCGGACTGCGCCGTCGGCGGCAGGTCGTTGACGGCGGCGGACAGGATGCCGCGGATCTTGGGCACGAGCGGGGAGCCGTCCGAGTCGGCGCTGATGGTGCCGAGGTCGATGGTGGAGGCCATGGCTGGGGATGCGCTGCGAGTATGACGCAGACGGATGACGCGCTGCTGGTCGTGGAGTCGGGTGATGCGCAACGGGGGGTCGCGGAAGGGCTGTTTAGGCGAGAAGAGACCTGGTGCCCGCAGCTGGCGAGATGTTCCGCTCGTATATAAGCTGCGCATCAGCACATGTCGCACATGCTGGCGCCTGGCTGGAGGTTGTCCAGGCTGGACAGATGCAGATCTCGGATGTGTTGCGTCACCTACCAGACGCGGGGCAGGGCGCGGGCCAATCGGTTCGGGAACCAGGGCCACGACCTTGCCCTCAACACGGTGTCGCGCCTCTAGCTCACCGAAGCCCAAAGGAGTTGGTGCAGCATGAAGGCGGCGTTGATGTGCCTTGTGCTCGTGAGCGCGTGTCGTGTCAAGACGGCTACGCTATCGACATCTTCATCCCCCCGTTGGCACACACGACGCTCCCCGTCGTCCACCCGCTCTCCGCCGAGCACAGCATGTCTATCGTGCCCGCAATCTCGCCCGCAAAGCCCGGCCGCCGCCCGCCCATGCCCTCGCGCACCGTCCTGTCGAAGCGCTCCGCGTCGGCGCCCGCCATGTCCAGCACCGCCCGCTCGCCCGCGTAGCCCGCCAGCGGCGCCGCGTCCACGTAGGGCTGGTTGATGCGCCAGAAGGCCTCCCCCGCCGCCGCGTACATGTCGCCCCATGCCGGGCCCGGGTTCACCGCGTTGACCGTCGCGCGCTCCGCCAGCTCGCGGCTCCACGTCCGCGTCATGGCCTCGAGCGCCGCCTTGCTGCCCGCGTACACCGACTGGCCCTGGTACCCGATGGAGCTGCTGACGCTCGACACGTTGACGATGCGGCCCGAGCGGTCGCGCGGCAGGAAGGGCGCCACGGCCTGCGTGAGCAGCAGCGGCCCCAGCACGTTGATGCTGTAGACGCGCGTGAACTCGTCGGCCGCGATGGGGCCCAGCGCCGGGTCGTTCATGGCCTGGTTCGACGACACGCCCGCGTTGTTGACGAGCATGTCCACCTGGAACCTGCCCGACGTGTTGTACGTCGCGAAGAAGCTCTCCGCCGCGTCGACGACCTTGCGCGCGGCCTCGGCGGCGCCCGACAGGTCGGCCTGCACGCAGGTGCAGCGGACCTGGTGCGCCGACGAGAGCTCCTCGCACAGCTGCTGCGTCGGCTGCTTGGATGACTCGGACGTGAAGACGAGGAGGAGGTGGCAGCCTTTCGCGGCGAGTCGTCGCGCCACCGCAGCGCCGATGCCTGTCGCCGGTGCTTAGACGGGGCCTCGACGGGTTGGTGGACGCTTGACTGACCTCGTGAGCCGCCCGTGACGATGCCCAGCTTCCCGTCGTAGGGTCGTGGATGCGCCATGGTTGATTCAATATGCGTATGAATCTATCCCAAGATTTGTGAACCACAGGGCTCGGCGTCTCCTGCTCGCTTCCCGGGATAAATTGGTTGTCTGATGCGACAGCGGAGGGTCGGCTAGATATTAGGAGCACCTAGGACGTCGTGCGGAGAACAGAGGACCATGCCACCCCCGGCGGGTAAAGCCACGACTGCTGGAGGATAAAGCCAAGACAGTTGGGGGCCATCGGCGCTTCGAGGCCGCCGAGGGGGACCCTGTTCGCCGGACGCTGATATGGCAGCTTGACTGAGCTGCAATACCATTTGCGAATGGTCCACGACTGCTGCCCCGCCAGTTGGGCATGGAGAGAGCCGACACAAGACCTCATCTGACAGCCAGCGGCACCGCGATTCCAGGACCACAGGCACAAACAAGGCCTCTGAGATATTCCCGACAGTCGTCTCCCCATCACATCCATATCCATATTCGCCCCTACCCCCCCCCTCTTTTGGCTGGCCGCGCACTGCCAGAACCACTCCTCCCGCCCTGCCTCGCCTCTGTCCCCACGCCGCGATCCCGGAAGGAGTCTCGTCGAGCCGCGATACGGCCGGCGGAGGGCGATGAGGGGGCGGGTCGCCGTGATGCGGACGGTGGCTCGGAGAGTCGAGGATGGAAGCCGTGTCATCTTGACGAGTCAGGATGCCGACCGGAGGGTGAGCTCCGGATTGACGTCATCGACGGCATTCTGGCTGGACCCAAATGCCGGCATACACCAGGCGTGCAATTGAAGGTTGCGTGGCTGTTCGTGCCCTAGTCATGACGGACAGGCTGTTCCCGAACTGACGCGACTTGCACGCGGAGGAGCGTCGAACCAACAGTGCATGGCATCAGATTTGAGTCCTGTGCCAACAGCCACATATCGCAGATTTTGTTAGATGACCCCCCGTAACAATGCTTGCTGGAGTCATGGCGTTTTACTTTTGCTATTTCCGCGTATTCGTACGAGAGCAATGTGGGCTGCAAGGATTGATTTAAATTGCTTCGGGAACTCCTTGGGAAGTCTGTCGTCTACTCGTGCTCCGTACGTGCTTCGAATGGTCTGGCAGCTGGTGGGTTAGTCTGACGCTGTCCCGTTGTACAAGTCGAACCTGGCCAGATCATGACGGGTCACCGTGACCAATGCCACCGTCTTATGCAGTACTTCGTAGTATCACGTTTCGCAGATAAGACGTCTGCCACAAGACGTGGACAGACGTGAACCATGCTGCTGTTGCGCATGCCAGCCAGCAGCGCCGTGATCAGCGTCGGCTTCACGACTGCACTCGCCGCCAGAGTGCTCAGACCACAGCGATCATCGGGGGTGGTTGATTCCAAATAGATTGCGGTCCCTGAGGGTTTCCAGACGGGTGTCAATGCACTCGAGAAGAGGCCCCTGGCTGGCTGCATGCTTGTTTGCTGCAGGTATTTGAGTAATCAGCCCCTGCAGATCAAACGCCTGATTTGCCAATGATGATCGTATGGCTGCACAGGTGGTGTAGAAACAAGCTTTCATGTGGAACAAGCCTTCCGTATAGGGGCGAAGGCGATGGGTTGAGATGAATGCAACCATGCTTGTGGATTCGATGAACAGGACGCAAATGGCTTAAAAGGGTGCCGTTTCGAAACCGTGATTACCTGATTGGGTTGCAACGCGAGGCCCACGCCACTCTGCGCCCGGACCATCGTCGCCAACGAAACGGGCCAGTGCTCCAAGGGCTACGAGTAGAATGAAGCTGAAACTCTGTACTCCGTATTCGTACATGTGCCATTTGCACCCCGTGTGCTTGGATTGATTGCGAAATGCGTCGCGGCGGATGACGTCTTGCGGAAGTTTGAAACGCCAGTCGTGTCTTGTGTCGGGCGGCTCACAACTCGTGACCGCCATGGCATCACGGGGAGAGCGGGATCCAAAACACCATTGCTCCCGGGCTGGCTAAACTTAGGCTGGCGATGTCTCGGCGGGGTCGAGCGCTCCATCAGTTGCGTAGATCCAACCTCTCCCGGCCATCCGCTCGCACAGGCGGTGGTTGCTGCAACTTGCTGGACTTGCTGGACTCGGGCGTGATTCTGTGCCGATGTGCAAGGGAAAGGTTTCCCACACCCTGTTCCCCACATGCCTCACCTGTGGGATCGGATCCACCCGCAACTCGCCACCCTTCTTTGCGACGGCCATTCTACCGCCCGTACCGCCCAACCGCCGTCCAACAACTGGTCGCGGGTCCAGCACCGTACGAGTCGGCAGGCCGTCAAGTCGTCGGCCGCGGTCATGCTTCGTTGCTTTTGCGGTGTTGTGCCATCGAATCCAGGAACTGTCTGCGCAGCCCGGAGCGGCGAGCCGTAGCGACGGGCACCTGCGTCTTGATGGACATCGGACTCATGCGGGCGGTGGGCGAAAGGGAGCGCAGGCGTTCTGGAGGTTCTGGAAGTGGCACTGGCACACGGTCCTGGCCCAAGACACACTGTGTCGCTGCTAGTCAGGTTGGTGTGGGAGGGCATGATGTCCATGACACTGCCCGCCTGCTCTGAACCATGGCTGGCTTAATGACAGTCTGACAGACACAGAGCAGCGTCCGAGAGAGGCAGCCGTCTGTTCCGATGTTCGAATTGCAGGGCGCAATTCGGCGCCGACGACTAGCCTCGTGACGCCGGCGAACGGACTGGCGAGTGGATATGTTGGCCGTGGCCAACGGGCATCGGCGCGAGACGTGGGCCAGCAGGGATCGGCCTGCTGGCTGCCGGTTGCTCATCAAAAGGATCTCTTGTATCAACGTTGCCCACAGGTGGTTGGTTGGCTGGATTCGGCTCCGCGGAATGCAAGCTGCTTGTTGGTTGTTGTTTGTTGGTCGACTGGGCTCACAGCCTCACGATGCTGTCTTCAGCCCTGGAAGTCTCGCAGCTGCATGTGGGTTGTGCGTCATGCTGAGCAACACCCTGTTGGTCGCTCCTGCCGACGGCTGTCGGCATGTGGTTTCGTTGGCTGGCAGGAGCGCGGAAGATGACATATGCAGCCACGGCTCGATGAGACATCAGCCGGGCTCAGATTGACGGGCGCCATGAAAGAAGGCGACGGAGCACTCCGGCAGCCAGTTCCGGTTGCAGAGCGGCGGCGCCTCCACGCATCGGAACAGTTGGCAATGAGCTGAATACATATGAACAATGCGACGCCGTGCGTGTGGGCCGTTGCACGCATCTCACGTGGTTCTAGAAGGACGGGTCCCCCACATCCGTCCGTCCACCGACTGGCCAGATCCCCACCGCGTGTGGCCTGGCTGGACATTTGGCGCGCCGACAGACCTTGGGGAAAATGGCGGATGTGTCGGACCGACAGAAAGCCAACGAGTCAATCAAGGACGATGTACGAAGCATTGATAGGCGAACAAGTGTCTGTACTAGTAGGCAAGTATGTCGTACCGCCCAGCCACGGGCGCCAGCGACCAGCGTCCCTGGAGGTGCGCCGCGTGGATACCGTGCAGGCGCGGCAGCACGACGGAGACGGCAACGGGCAACCCTGCTGGAAGCGCAATCAATCTCCAGCGTCTTGCCTGTTCCAGCCACGGTGCCATGCGGCTGGAAACCGAACCAGCCTGCTGGTGCATGCCGAGTCGCACAACCAACAAGCACAGCCAGGGCAGCCCCGGGCGCTGGAGATGCCCTCCTCGGCGAGAGACAGCAGGCAAGGCGCCAGCCAACGGGGACGGTGCCTTGATGTCGTCGCCACCCAGCCGACCCTACCGCCCACGCCCTCTCGCGTGGGTTGTGGGTCCGGCCATGGGTGCACCAGGAGGGGGTGCGCTGCACGAAGCGGCGAGGTGGTGTGCGGCCGTTCTAGTCGACGTCGAGATGCAGCACCAGCCTTCCACGGGACAAGACCACGGCCAGCCAGGGGAGCCAGCACCAGCCTTGCCCGTCCGAGTGCGCCAGTCCGCTAGCAGACTCCGCGCTACCGTGGTATTACCCTGGCTAGGTACCTTACCTTACCGCTACTGCGGGCATGCCTCTCCTGTCCTCCGTCCTGATCCTGAATCTGCGTCCTCTCCTGCATCCTCTCCTGCGTCCTCTCCTGCGTCCCTCTGCTTCCGACAGACACGCCGACCGACCAACGCCGTGCCCGGCACGAGCCACCCACCCATCCCCATCGCCGTGCCCCTGTCGTGACCCTGCGTCTTATCAGGGCCCTGCACGGCAAATCTCCCACTCCCGAGCGCCTGATAATTCTGCCTCTTCTCAACCTCGCATGGACCGGTAATCCGTCTCTCGTCTTTCAGATCGCTGCTGCGTGCGTGCCTCTTCGCCGCGTTTTCTCAACCCAGCCTTCTCGCCTCCTCCCGCATACACTCGCATTGTCCAGCCTCTGCCTCGACGGTCCCCGCTCGCCTCTGGGTCCCTGGCGACTCAATTGCACCACCACGGCGATAGCACGCTCGCTCTTGACTCCGCGTCGTCGACACATCCTGGGACCAGCTGCCGATAGCCCCGTCGCTGATTCACGCACCCCGCGAGCCCCAGCGTGCGACTCCCACGACAAAAGATACGACCGACCCAGCGACTCCGGCCACCCAAGAAACCCCCGCCAGCCCACCAGGCCGTGACGACCAGCATGCTCCTTGGCCTCTATTTGCAGTAGTCTTTCTTTCGCCCTTTGCATCCCTTCCGCGACCATGGGCAACGGCCAAGGAAAGCCCATCGACCTCACCGGCGAAGGTATGTGGTTTGTGGAACGCATCGGCTTTGACCCCCCTCTCCCGCATGCTCGTCGCCTGCTGCCACCGTTGCGCTCCCCGCGCTGGACTCGTGAGGCTCGGACAGGATGCTGACGCAAACTCCAAGTAAATCTCAACCACTTTCGCCTGCTGAGAGTCGTCGGCCGCGGCGCCTTTGGCAAAGTACGCATAGTCGAGCGCAAAGACACTAGCCTGTCCTTTGCTCTCAAGTACATTCGCAAAGATGAAGGTAGGCACTGGGCACCTGAAGAGTCACGGACCGCCTCGCCGCCGTGGCTAGGCATCCAGACCAACCGACCTGGTTGGCCACCAATGCTGATACGATCCCTGACAGTCGTCAAATCCGAGAGCGTGCGCAACATCATCCGCGAACGGCGGATGCTCGAATATGTCAACCATCCCTTTATTTGTAACCTGCGATACAGCTTCCAAGATGTCGAATACATGTACGCCCCCGCACCCCGTCAGCGACGTCTGGCGATGGCTGAAACTTGTGTAACAGGTACCTCGTGGTCGATCTGATGAGCGGCGGCGATCTCCGATTTCACATTTCCCGAAAGACGTTTACGGAGGAGGCCGTGCGGTTCTGGATTGCCGAGCTGGGATGCGCCCTGAGATACGTTCACACGCAGGGCATCATTCATCGGGATGTCAAGCCCGACAACGTCCTCCTCGACGCCGACGGACATGTCCACTTGACGGACTTTGTAGGTCCACGCCAAGCTCATCGATGACGCCCGTCCTAACCATCAGCAGAACGTTGCCTCCGACATCATCCCCGGGAGAATCCTCACAAGCAAATCAGGAACGCTGGCCTATCTGTCGCCGGAGGTATACTCTGGCAAGGGCTACGACATCCGCGCAGATTGGTGGTCCCTGGGCGTGCTGTTTTACGAGTGTATTTACAACAAGGCAAGTCTGCCCCCTGCCGTTGATCCCGACCGATGGCCTCGAGGCGTGGTTCGTCTCTAACCAGCTGCAGCGGCCCTTTGATGGCAGCAACGAAGCAACCCTCAGCCAGCAGATTCAGACGATGAGCCCCAAGTATCCGGTGACGCAGCCGCCGGTTTCTCTGACCTGTCTCTATGCCATCCGGGCCGCCCTGGACCCCAACCCCCAGACCCGCATGGGTGCCACTTGGGAAAGCTTCATCTACAACGACTTTTTCAAAGATATCGATTTCGACTTGCTGGAACAAAAGCAGATCGAGCCCATATTTGTCCCCTCATCGGACAAGACCAACTTTGACGCTACGTACGACTTGGAGGAGCTCCTCCTCGAGGAGGCACCGCTGGAGGCCCGGGCAAGGCGGCAAAAGCCCCGAGAGCGGTTAAAAGAGGACGCCACGGAGCAGGAGATTCGGGAAGACGAGCTCTATCGGATGATTGAAAAGGACTTTCGGCCTTTTGACTACACCATAGCCGCATACAAGAAGTGCGTTGCCTGCCGACCCTGAACGGCGGACACGAGTGCTGACCCTCGACTCTAGGATCACGGAGGCCGCCCAAGGCCTGAACAGCAACGAATCGCCGCTGAATATGACGCCGAACAACGGGCCCCAGGCGCTCACGACGGACGAAGCGACGCCTGTCCCTGCGAGGACCGACGTCCAGCAGGTCTTGCCGCCACCGGCCCCCGACCGCGGACCGAGTTTCGACAGCAGACAAGGCCGCCCATCGCGACCCGCGCCGCCGCCGCCGCCGTACCGGAGCCAATACGTCTCTCGGCCCTTGCCGCCGACTAGTAACCGGGTGGCAAGCCCGACGGGAGGTGTGTCGGTCACGCTGGATGGGGGCGGCAGCTGGTCCGAACTCGCCCGCCAGGACACTACGCTGCCCACGGACGCCAACACCGTCGTCGATCCCAAGAACGAGGGCTCGGGCGGAATGTTTGGGTTCCTGAAGGGCAAAAAGGGCCGAAACAACAGCCCCAAGCCGAGGGAGAGGGGCGTTCTCGGCAAGGAAGGCGCACGAGTCGTCGTCGGCTAAGCGACGGCAACTGGCCTGCTGCGGGTGCGGCGTGGCCTGCTGCGGGCAACGGCGTTTGATACACCCAACAGCGGCCTCCGTTCATGAGGGGAGGAATTAACAGCATCGGGCCCGACGGGGCGTGTATGACCACCGGTTGCCCTTGTCGGCGACATGCGCTGCGAGAGCATTTTTCTTGGTGCGAATTATTGCATTTGGGTAACGGCGACCACTGCGTACATCATCTTGCGGGGGACATGCCCTTGGGTTTTTGTTACGGTTTGACGGAGCGGCGCATATACATTATAGTACAGACCCTCGGTGTCGAGGTAGCGATAGAGCTGTGGCGGTCTTGGTAGTCTCCGCAATAATACCCCTTTAAACTTCACCTGGCAGTCGGTTCATGACGCGGCGCATGGGAGCGAGATGCGGCACGAGGGGCACGGCTGCGAGCAACGCACTGCCTGATGGACGCCCGGATAGGTACGGATTTAAGAGTGTAGAGCGCACGAGCGTGTTTGCCCGCCTTGTACATATCCCTGATATACAGAAGATTGCTGCCGCAAGTCAAAGCACAAGATGCCACCTTACCAGCACATTCAGGGCCGACCACCCTAACCCACACCGTCAGACCTCGGAGGTTCAGCAAAGCGACAGCTGGGCGTACATGATTGCGGGTCGCCGCCCTGTTCACCGGAAAGCAAAGCCATGAAATCGTCAACTGTGAGGAATGTCCTCCACGTCTCCGTGAAACAGAGATATCCCTGACCCGTCGTCACCAAACGCCGTCCATTCGTCTTGTTTTCCCCATCCATGTCCGCGCCGAGACCCTAAACTAGAGTACAGTCATACGAAACCGCGGCTCGTTGCCTCTCGGCCAGATATTCTCACGGCATGGCCACTCCGTTGGGCGTCTCGTTCGTGACAGAAATGCCCAGCGAATTGGCCACACAGTCAGACGACACATCCTTGCCCATGTACTTTTTGAGGATGGTATCAAAGTCCTTTTCCGCAACGACCGGCCCGCTGCCCGAGCACTTGGCCTTCTTGGTGAGCTCGGAGCAGAGACCGTCGAGGTCGAATTCGCCGTTTTGGGCCTTGGGGCAATCCTGCAGCTTTTCCCTACGTCGGCCTGTTAGCGCGCTGCGCGGCTTGAAATTTCCCCGCGGGCCTTCATACCAGATCTGGTTGCAGTTCATGCTATCCTGCTTTGGCAGATCATCATCCAGCGAATCTTGCCTGGCGTCAATCTCATCGATGAGATTCTTCTTGTGCCCCGTCGCGGCGGGGGCCGTGTTGTAGGGCGTCAAGAAGTCCGAGTTGAAGGCGTCGTTGTTGAAGAAGTCGTCAAACGACGCGTTGGAAAGTATGTTGTCCTGAGGCTCACGGTAGTCGCCGAAGAGCTGGGGATCGAACTGCCCGCCGTTCTGGCCGGCCAGCCAATCGAAGTTGGAGCCGCCCATGTCCACGTTGGCGAACTGCGCAAAATTGTGCCCGCCCGCTGCCGTGGCCGGCTGCTCCTCGCCGATTGTGGTCAGGGTCTCGAGCGGTTTGAAGCCCATGGGAGACTGGTTCGAGGGCTCCGGAGACGTGCCGCAAGACGAGCTGGGGCCCGCGTTGGAGTTGGACGAGGCCGACGGCGAGCTGGTGGCACCGCCGAGGCTGTACGCCGCCGAGTCGACACTCGCCCTCGACCCCGTCCTGTGAGAGCTGCTCATGGACGGAGTGAAGATGCCCGAGAACTTGGCGTCATGAGCCGAGTGCTGCACCGACTGCGGCGACTTGCCGTCGTTGCTCTGGCTCCGGGCAGGGCTGGCCACCTGACCGTTCTGTCGAGAGCCGACGACCCGGGAATTCTGAGCCGACCGCGTGTTGGCCGGCGGTCCCGGGAGCGTCCCGAACTTGGGGAACTCAAACTGGAAGCTGACGTCGCCGAGGTTGTTGAGAGCGGCGCTTCCAAACGGCACCTTTTCTCGGGGGGGGGCCTTGTTGGAGCTGGTCATGAGGGCCATTCTTTGCTTGTACTGGTTTAGCTCAGTCGTGATGCGGTCCACCTGTGCGCGCAGCTTGCTGTTTTCGTGATTGGCGGTTTCCGATGCACTCTCCAACTCCTGCACCTTGGTCTCGAGGTCCTTGAGGTGCTTTTCCTTGCGCTCTCTGAATGCACGCTGCGCAGCTCGATTCTGAGCCTTGCGCTTCTGCAGCCCAACACGTCAGAAGCTGGCAAGTCACCATGGCAGACAACACTTACCGACGTAGGCTCCGAGGTGAGGGGCTTGCGGCCGGGCTTCTTGGGGGCCTTGTCGGTGCTCTCGCGCCGCTTGGAGTCGTTCCCGGGGCTGTCGTCGTCTTCCTCGTCGTCCGGGTGGCTCCTCTTGTCGTTGGAGTCGTTCTCGGCCGAGTCGGACCGGACGGTGCCGGGCACGTCCCCGATCATCTGGGGCTGGTCGACACTGGCAAAGGAAAAGTCGAAGCTCGAGTCACCAAATTCGTAGTCGTAGTTGTCGAGATACGGGCTCTCCTGGAAACCGCCGTTTTCGACATGCTGCATGGGGGAGCTCTTGAACGAGTTTGGCGACAGGGACACGCCATTGTTTGCCGGAGAGCCAGACGGCAGCTGCTTGTTGGCGTTGAGCGCGGCGAAGAGCAGGTTCTGCTGGTGCGGGGTCAAGAAGAAGTTTGGTGGCAGGGAACCACCTCCATCGCCGGCGGAAGCCATCGGACGGGACGGAGATGTGAAATGGGCGTCTGTGGCGGCAAAGAGCTCACGATGTCGTCACGTACGGACGATGCTGATGGTGAAGCCAACGACAGCTGCGGTCCCGCAGACGACGGGATAATCTGGCCACGGATGGCCCAGTGAATCACAAGCGACGATGCCAACAAATAAGCAGCCGGCGAGCGAGCTGCGATGGCTGGTTGATGGGACGTGGCCGGAGGCGATGAGGCGACAGTCGCTGACGCACTTCAGGGTCTGGGTGCTGGGGACGGGGATGCAGGAGGAGAAAGCTTGCTGCCTGAGTCAACAAAAACCGGCTTCTAGTCGATTCCGCTCCACCGTCAAACGCTCCAGGGGTGTCTGGGCAGGGAGGGCGATGGAAGAGTTGTTGTTCGATCCGGGCAGGCCTCGTCTCATCAGCGGGGGAGAGAGGGATGGATGGATGGATCCAACGTGCATTTGTAAGCTGCGAGGCGGGGCTGAATCAGGCCGTGGTGCGGTTTCAGGCGCTCCGTGTGGAATCCGACGGGGAATACCCTCGCTGTGGCCACTGGATTGGCTCCAGCGGCTCCCTTCAGTGGCGTGTCGGATGCTCCGGTGGGACGTTGGGTGGTCGAGACCGCACGTCGGACTGTGGTCGCACAGTACGGACTATTACCTGGTGCATTTAAAGCGGCCATGCCTCGCACGCCCTTGGACGATGTCCATTGCGCCGTAACACTCAACCAGTCTTTGCCACGAGCCTGCCTCTGCCGCCCGTAGCCAGCAAACGCCATACGGCAGCCTCGACATCACCGCCGACCGTGCCGACCCGGTGCTGCTCGAGGTTCACCACCCAGTGCAGTTTCATAGTGACCAGGCAGACCAGGCAGGGGCTCCGGCGCCAGTTGCCTGTTCCGTCTATCCTGTTAACTATCCCAAGTCTCTCAGCGTGTTGTGCTGTAGGCGCGGTACCGGAGTCGCGATAGAGCCGTGTCTCATCAGCGAGGCCCAGGCCCCACCGCCACCGGCAGCAGAGGCTGCCGTCCCCACGCCAACGTTCCCATCGACAGCTACGGACTACGAAGTGCTTGATGCCATCGGCCTCATCCCCGACCATCATACCCGTCGACGTGCTATACAGCAGGTGAGCAGGCCGGCCGATATTCCGCCAGCTGAGCGAAGAGTTGCGGCATAATGCTCTCATTGTGGTGTTTGTGCACGAGTCAGCTGCGTGGCCGGCAGTCAACAATGGCCTGACTGCCGAAATGAGCCTTGGCTCTGTGGCTAATTTTGAACGCCGGCCCTGGGTTTCGCATCAACTGCCGCTCAAGACATGGGTTTCGTCGGTCAAGGGCATTCAACCCAATTACGTGGTCGCCGGCACCGAGCGCTATCAGCTGGGGCTGTAGGCGGAGACGTCGCCGTTAAATTTGACAACGGGCCGTCGGTTCGAGCTCAGCCGATGTTGAAGATGACAAGTAGGTGATGTTGACGAATCTGATGGTAAAAGTGGCAGTCCGATCGCCGCGTTGCGCCGACCGATTGTGTGTTCCAACAGTCAAGGCGTTTAGGCCTTGCCCTCGTGGCTCTGCGGTCGATCTTGTCACCGACAGTGTCCATGGCGGCGGTCAGGCTGTGAAGCTGTTTGATTGTTGGCCTCCTTGCTGGCAGTGACGTAAGTTGACGGCGTGCCTGGCGGTCTCCATTGTGGCTGTGTTGCGTATATTTGTTTGTGAGTGGATTGATTCGAGATGATACCTTATTAGTCTTCAAGGAAAGGAAGCTATGTCCCGGAAGTTGCACACCTACGCCTTCTATTGGCGCCGGTAACACGCTCCAAGATCACAAACCAGGCTGCTCGGCGCATCGCGAAGCATTCCGCGACAACTACGGATACGTCACCCCGCACGCCACATGAATTACGGCGGTGCAGGGTCTCCGATGACGACATTGGACCAGCCGCCGGCTACTCGTACTGTTGGACCGCTGCCAGCTTGGCTTCGGAATGATTCTGTGGGACTCAATCGAGGTCGATTGGAGGCGTCGATGGTTACGATTGTGGAATGCTACGTGCTTGGTCTGAGCGCCTCGCTCGCCATCGTTAATATGTGTAGCTCGCGCCTGAATAGCTTCACATGTTAAACATGGCTGATCGTGCCCCATCCCAGTTGCTCCAGCAGCTGATATCGGAATTTCTGTAGCGTCAAACTGGCCCAGCCAGTCGCGGGGCGTATCAAACGGAGACGTCCTCTGGGACGCGTCACGCCAGAAGGCTGGCCTTCGGTTTATGCCATTAAACTTTGGTCTAAGCTGCGACATGGAATGGTGACGTCGATGTTTCCGGAGATCACGTGGTGTTCTGGATGTCCGCGCACCAGCCCCGCAAGCAGCGCCCGCGACCAGGGTGGTCAGGAGACGACTCCAGTAGACCTTGACTGTGAAACGTTCAGCTTCGTGCCGGATCACGGACGACTGCACAATCAGCGTAGAAAGGAGAAAGGGCACGGCACTGTACAGACCGATCGGCCCGGCCTTGATTCGAGCGATGGATCTCGCCTACGACCACATCCAAGAGGAGGCCTTTGCCAAGGATCGGGGCGACGCGGGCGATACCCCCACACCCGAGCAGCAATCCTCGCTCAACAGCGACATCCAAGACGCGTACAAGGCCATCTCGTCCAGTGCGTGGGGCGTCAAGATTGGCGGCTTCCTTGGAAATGTCGTAAAACAGGTAGCTAGCCCGGAGCCGTTGCGGCGTGCTGCTGTCTGACTTGCCCAGGGCGAATCGGTCTATACCCAGGCCCAGAAGGAGCTCGCTGAAGTCGGAGAAGATGCGACCAAGGGCTTCACGGACCTTCGCGAATCCATCATGAGCCGCACACGGTCCTTGTCGCTAAACACCGCCCAAGGCGAGGCCTCCGGGGACGGAGACGACACCCAGTCCACGCCGACAAAATCCGCCGCTCCGGCGTCCGAAGATGCCGCGCAACAGTCCGAGACCGTCCTCTCACGACTTCGATCCGAGGCTGCCAAACGCCTCAAGGACCTCCAAAAAGCCGAGGACGCTGCAGACGAAGCTCTGCTACGGTTCGGCGGCAACGTGCGAGACTTTCTCCGGGAGGCCATTAGTATCGCCCCTCCCGAAGACTCGGCGCAGGGAGGCACGGTGCTGTTTGAGAGCAAGGATGCGCAGGGGAAGCGGGTGATTCATACGTCGAGGTTCGATGCGCAGCTGCACGTGATACACACATCGACCGAGAGCTTCGCCAAGGACCCATCCGGGGACGAGTTCGACAAGTGGGCAGAGGACTTTGATATTGAGAAGAAGACGGAGGACATCAGCAGCGATCTGGCCAAGTACCCCGACCTGCGAGCCACCATGGAGAGGCTCGTGCCGGACCAGGTGCCTTATGCGGATTTCTGGAAGCGGTACTATTTCCTCCGCCACGGCATCGAGACGGCTGAATCCAGACGGCGGGACCTGCTCAAAGGTGGGTTGCACTGCCCTGTGTGCTCTACTATGCTGACACTCTCCAAGCCGCCTCCGCCGAGGATGACGTCGCTTGGGACGATTCCGATGACGAGGCCGACAAGGACAGGGAGACGTCCACGCAGAAGGGAACCTCTGTAGCGTCGTCCACCACGCTCCATCCCCAAGGGACAGGCCCCGCGAAGCCGTCGGAGCCGCGGAAATCCAATGACGGACAGTCGCAGCCGGATAGCGAAGCCAGCTACGACGTCGTGGGGGCCGCGTCGGGCAAGACGAGCCAGGCTCCGAACAGCCCAAAGGAGTCGAAGAGGGACGAAGACAGCGACGATGATTGGGAATGATGCGTTGGTGGACGTCATGTGCGGTTGGCGATTGTATGGGCAGCTCGGCGTTTGGTTCCCGTGATCCGGGTTCTACAGGTTCACTTGATGGAATTCTGCATCTGTGCTTTGGGTATCAATACGGGGATCGCATCGCCCCTGTGTAGCGTCTACCTCTTTTTCTTCGAGACCATTGTGAACCCATCCTCGTCAACCAGCGGCGCCTCCTTCTGCCTGGGCGCAGACACCAGAGGCGGCGCCTCGTCCATGTCCACATCGGCGCCTCCGTCGTTCTCGTCGTCGTCCTCCGAGTCGTCAGATTCCCAGTCCGTGTCCTGGTCGGCGTCGTCGGCCCTTTTGAACATCTGGTCCACCTTTTTGCCCCTGAGGTTCTGGAACCGCTCCCGCAGCGCGTCCACCTCGTCGGACTGTCCCGCGGCGCATTGAGCCCTGGCGCGAATGATTTGGCCGGCGACCTCCATGCCCGAATCGTCGTCCACGTTGACGTCGAACTCGTCAATCATGACTTGCAGCAGAACCGTCTCGACATCCTCCATGTCCGGCTCCTCTGGGGCGCTGGTTTTTGACGCCTGGCTGGGGGCGCTGTCGGTGAACTCGGGGAACAGGTCGACGACGGCGCCGGCGAACCAGTCTCGCTTGTCGGCCGAGTCGGGGCCTCCCCAGCCGTTCTGCACGGAGAGGGTCAAGGCCGGCCACAGATGCAGGGCGTAGGCAACGGCCTGCTCGAAGCTGGATTGGCGCGTGGCTATAACATCAGCACATGCATTTCTCGAAGACTCGCAGAACGCACCTGCTGGCGGCAGCTGCGCCGGTTGCGTTGACGAGGCCATGTTGTCAGGTTGGCAGGCGATCACCATGCATCTCACGAAATTTTTGGTGTTGTAACGCATCCAGTGCACGGACCACTGCCGGGTCGGATGTGGGCCGCTGATGCTGGGGCTCCGACTGGGAGGCCGGAACAGGCGAAATGACATCATGAATGAGACTTGTCTTGTCGCTCAGGGAGAATTCAATCCGTCCAATTCGGGCACCAGCTCGCTCGTCGAGGGTGTTGAGAGAACCCTATCGCGATGAACAGGCTCAGCACGACGTCGGTCTCGCTGGCCGTCACGCCAACGGTCGTGTCTACCCTGTTTTCGCATGTAGGTAACACCACGTGCACTGGCTGCCAATGCCAACGTGCGTATTCATGTCATCGCTTGTTTCAGAGCTGATAGCTGCCGATGTATGGAGTAGTACATCAACAGGAAGCCCCTCAAGGAGCGGCCGACGGCGCACCTGTCCTACGACGAAGGGCTGCACCTGATTCGGTCGTTCCTGGTCTTTGCCTCGCATCACACGGTCGAGGAGCTGCAGGCGTTTACATCCCAATGGGTGCCGCATCCTCAGTGGGTAAAGGTCGACGAGGCGACCATACCAGAGGAGCAGCTGACGCACTCGGCGGAGCTGCTGCAGCGGGAGCTGGGCCCGGACGGCATCCGTCGAGTGGGCGGCCGGCAATGGTGGCAATGGAGGAAGCCAAAGTCGTCGCTCCGGGCCGAATGGATCGAGATGCGGTCGGATGCCAATCAACGAAGGAAGAGCGGCGATCCCGGGAAGCGTGTCATGATGTACATTCACGGCGGCGCATATTTCTTTGGGAGCGTCGACGAACACCGCTATCAGATGCAGCGACACGCCCGCAAGCTCAAGGCGAGAGTCTTTGCCCCGAAATACCGACTGGCGCCGCAGTTCCCGTTCCCGTGCGGCCTCCACGACTGCCTGGCTGCATATCTGCACCTCCTGACGACGCAGGACCCGAGCACCATCGTCTTGGCCGGCGACTCGGCGGGAGGCGGCATGGTGACTGCGCTGCTGTGCGTCCTGCGCGACCAGGGCATCCCGCTCCCCGCCGGAGCCATCCTCGTCAGCCCCTGGGTCGACCTGACGCACTCGTTCCCCAGCGTTGCGGGCGATGCGCCGCTCGACTACATTCCGCAGTCGGGCTTCCACCATAGGCCGTCACGGGCGTGGCCGCCTCCAAACGACGACATATCCGTGCTCCAAGACGAGCCATCGGGCGAGCAGGCGACGAGCGGCGGAGTGTCCACGGACACGGACAAATTCCTCTCGGTGACGATTGGCGGCGAGCTGGTCACGGTCAAGGATCAGATCCAGGTGGGTTGGCACGTCGTTGCAGAGGCGCAATACTAACTGGGATAGATGTACACGACGAATGCGCTGCTCTCGCATCCACTTGTCAGCCCCGTCATGCAGCCAACGCTCGGCGGCCTGCCACCGCTGTTGATCATGGTCGGCGGCGGAGAGGTCCTGCGGGATGAGCAGATCTACCTGGCGCACAAGTGTGCGAATCCGGCCAGATATGCTCCGCCGGCAGACGTGCTCACCGACCGAGGCAGAGAGCTGCTCCAAAAGCACAAGCCCACAGACGTTCAGCTCCAGGTGTGGGACGATCTCTGCCACGTCGCCCCGACGCTCAGCTTCACGAGGCCTGCCAAGTACATGTACCGCTCAATCGCCCAGTTTGGAGCGTGGGCCCTGGCGCGAGCTCAGAAGACGGGCATCGACATCATGGACGACGGCGATATTTCAATCATCACAAGCTCTGGCTCAGACACCGAAGTCGCAGACGAGAAGGACGGGGGAAGGCAAAAGGAGGAGCACACAGCACCAGGCCAGGTAGGGAAAGCAGGCGACCCTCTGCCACCGTTCAGAAAGCACATGATCCGACAGCGGGTTACACGCCATGGCGTTACTTTGCCTCTGGCCCAAGAGTCTGAGCTGCCGGGGTGCTCCATGGAGCCCACTGCCGTCGGCGTCATCAAGGAAGGGCCGGTCAAGAAATGGATGGCCGCGAAGAGGCAGTGGGATTCAAGATACTCGGCAGCAAAGGCCAGGGTCCACAAGAAGATTGTCGAGGACTTGGCGACAGGGTTGCAGGGCTTTGGCCCGGGAGAGCGTCCGCCGCCCAGTGCGCTGGCTGGAAGAAGACGCATCGAGTCCGACCTGGTCGAGCGGAAGAAGACTAGGAGCATCGGCTTGGCCCTGTGGTCGCTCTGGGGCTCCAAGCACGACGAGGCGACGGTCGAGAGGGAGAAAAAGGCAGACCAGCAGCCGGAAGTCCAGGCCGTTACCGGGGACGAAGGCAGAGGCGCCAGGTCTTACGACGATATCGAAGCGCAACAGCCCGGCTCGCTGGCCGCCGACGTGACCGGCCGGAGCCGCTCTCGCCGCCGGACCGTCGTCGACGAGAACCAAACCGGCGCCGATCCCGTCGACGAAAACACCCCTGTGGCGAAGCTATTGGATATGCGCCGCGAAAAGGAGGCTTCCGGGGCCGGGCTGTTGAGTCCCAACTACGTGCCGGAGACTGGGGTCGCAGGGAGGCGACCGTTCGTCGATGGCATCGCCCTTCCTTTTACACTCAAGAAGGACGCCGAAACGGCGAGCATGGTGACTCTCGACTCGGCGGCAACTCCCGGCACGAGCTCTCGGCCGAGGAGCTCCGCGGGCTCGCGAGTGGATGTCTCGGGCAGGCCAGACCCCGAGGATGCATCTACGGCAGAGCAGATGCTGGCTGGAGGAGCAGCGCGCCCTGGCCTGGAGTCCGTGGCCGCCGACACTGTGCCACAGGTTGAGGAGAATGGAGGCGCTGCGGGCGCCCCCGGCATTGAGGTAACAGCTAGAGATATCCCGTGCATTGCAGCACACTCGTTGGCTTGATTTATTTAAGATTGAAAAACAGGCGTCCTTGGCCTGAGGACAATGTCGACGTGTTTCGTTTGGTCGATGTTGTATACATTCGTCATACGTGGTGGTACACTTTGGGTATATACAATCACGATGGAGAAGTCTCCCGCGAGCTTCCATCTCCGTAAGTGGCACCGGAACTCTGTCCATTGATCGGGTCGGTTCGGCATGGCGTCGCATCGGTCCGCTCGCTCAGTCCACCCCATTGAATCTCTTCCACTGCTCGACGTAAAAGTACGGATCCTGGGGACCCTTCTGCAAGCCCTTGTAGTCACCCGGTTGCGCCTTGACTTGCCGGCTCACAAACGGCGTGAGCTGTGTAATGTCAGCCTGCCGTCCTCGCGCCTTGCACACAGCGGTCCTACCTTGAAGTCCTTGAGGTCGGGCACGGTGTACGTGCGCACTTTGCTCCAATCAATCAGGTATCCTCCGTACTTGGTGTGGCGACCCATGGACCCCGTCCGGTTTCCCTTGTAGAAGCCCTTGCCGACATCCTTGGTCGTGAGCTTGAGATGGCGGTACCGGCCGACGGAGAGCGCCTGTGTCGGTCTCATGGCGGGCGGATGGTTGATGCGGCCAGAGAGCCAAGGAGTCGTGCGCGCCGCGAATCGGACGCGATTGTGTGAATGGTCGGTGGATGAATTGGTGTTGAAATTTGGGACCTCGGCGGGCGGCGTTGTTCCGATCCGGGATGCTGTCACTCCACACATGCATGCACCATCACTCGTGTCACGACGCGGCAGCTTGAGCCCCAATTATGAGATTGCATGAGCTGCGCTGCCCCGAAGCGACGATGAGTAGACGACTCTCAATCTAGACCCTCTGAACGAATAGCATCACAGGGGAGGCATTAGGGCATGGTGAGTGGGCTGTCCGCGCAAGGAGGGGCAGCGCTAATCCTCACAGCTAACATATCGCGACCCTCACATGCCACCTCGAGTCCGACCCCCAAGCGGCCCATGTCTCTGAGCGCCGAGCCCTGTCACGATGGACGGATACCCTGCGGGCGGCCTGGACCATAACGTTCCGTTCCTCGTCGCATCTGGCTTGAATTCCAAGGAACCTGGGCTGGAGCTCCAGGGCGAGCTGAAGGACCAAGGGATACTGCTCAAGTCGGAGCTGCCGCCGCTGGGGAGCAGAGAGGCGGATGTGCTAGAGGAGTATTTCGAGGGGATCGATGCCCGGGGCACATCATGGACCGGTATATCTCGAGACGAGCCGTATCGGTTTCGCATCAAGACCGTTGGCAGAGTATTGCAGCCCAAACGCTGGCCTGGTGTGGTTCGCTGACTCTCTCAGTCCTTCCTCCTCCCCCCGCGCCGCGCTCGGCTCCCCGAATCTGCGGAACCGCCCGAGTCGACGCCGACGCTGCACTCCCCGTTCTCGCCGCTCTCTCCCGTCTCGGCGCTATACCCTGACGGGCTGATGGATTCGCAGTGGATAAAGAAGCATCAAGAGCTCGTCCCCAGCGTTTATGCCTGTTTTCATACACTCGGCAACGACAGCCGACTGAGGGCGGATATCATTGCGCTCAAGGGAACTCTGGCAAAGTCTGGGTACAAGACACGCGTGGCCGTCATCCTGCTCGGCGATGCCGACGGCGGCTCGGCGCAGCTGTCCGAAGGCGTGCAGGAGCGGCTGGAGGGTATGCGAAGAGGCACCGCTCTGGACCCCAAGTCGATATTCTACATCCCCGCGCAGGAGTCTCCGGCAGAGCTGAAGCGCGTGGTGGACAGTATTCTTACCGTGCTGCATGGCACCGCCGTCGAGTATTACCGAGATCTAGGGAGGCACGCGAGGAAGAAGCGGTCTCGGGGTATCGCTCCGCAGCCGACCGTCCCGCCCACGTCTGGCACGTCGCGGACCCTCTCGCTCCCCGACTGGAATTTTCGATACGACTTCAAGGCCGCCGTGTTTGCCGAGTTTCGCCAGGAGATGGACGCGGCGATTCGATCGTTTGAGCAGGCATACGAGATTCTGCTCGGCCAAGACGTTCTGGACATCATGCCCAGCTGGAGCCCTCGCTGGAACGAGGCCCGGCTGTTGTCCGACGTCATTTCGATCCGCTGCCTTCGCATCCAGCTCTGGATGGGAAACACGAGCTTGGCCGTGAGGCGGTGGCAGGCTCACCGGGACCGCATCGGCGATTTCGTGGATCGTCGAGGGCGCGGGACGAACAACTACGGGTGGCAGGCGTGGGAGGCAAGGTGGGCAACGGTCATGGCCAATTTGATAGAGATGGTCGAGGTGCCCGGCCTGGTGCCCGCAACAACGACGCTGTTCTTGCAGCCCGAAAAGGCCGTCCTGGGCGAGCGGCTACGGCCTTGGGAGCTGCTCCACCACACGGGATACTGGTATCGAATGGCCGCACGGCATCTCGCCGCTCGACGAGCATTGGCGCACATGATGCCGGAGGAGGATCGGGGCCCGCCAGACTCGTCGCCGGCGTCGCGGGTCGCCAGCAAGTCGTACACGTACGACACCTACATGTGCCCGCCGCCGCACCAAGAATACCCCCTGGCCGTCACCGGGGTCAACCACGCGCAGCTCATCATCGACTGTCTCCTCACTGCGCGGACACAGTTCCAGGCCCGGAAGCAGCTGCGGATCGCCGCCGAGATATCCCTGGAGTGCGCGAGGGAGATGGCGTCTGTCGAATCCTGGGAGGGGGTGATGGCCATGCTACGGCCAATATGGGACGACACGTCGTTTCGGTCCGACGGATGGCTCGACGCCTCTGAAGAACTCTGCTGGCTGGTGAGACGGGCCGCTGCGAAGACGGGCCGTGCCGATCTCGTCGTCGCCATCGACTGGGAGCTGATGAGCAAGAGTAAGTGAGCAGGAACGATCAAGTGACGAGATGCTGACAGTGCTTGTCTAGAGCTCTCAAGGCGACCTCATTGGCATTACGACCTCGGCAGGTCGTTGGAGGGAGTAACGGCCAGCGCCAAGCCTACCGTCAGCCTGTCGGACGACCAAGCCTCGCCCTTGATCTCTGCCAGCTTTGTGTTCCGCAACAAGGAGGTCAAGGCTGGCGAGACGTGCAAAGCGCAACTGGTGCTGGCCTCTGACGCGCTGCCGGGCTCTGCGCCCGTGACCCTTTCGTCAGTACGAGTGGGGTTTGAAGGAAGCCTCAAGCCCATCACGATCGCGCATGACGCATCGGCGGGGACTGCAGCGCCGACAGACGATGGACACGTCAACACCTTGACATTGGAGGAGGAGTTTGCCGAGGATCCAGAGGACGATCTGCCAACCAAACTCAGGGGTCGGGCGGACCTGACATTGCAACCGGGACAGAGACGAGTACTCGAGATGGCGATTCCGCTCCGGGAAGACGGCGACGCAGAAGCATCGTCCGTGATGCTATCATGCCGAAGCGATGCGTTTGATCTAGAGTACACAATCAAGTTCCGCGAAACGGACCCAGCAACGGGCTGGTTCGTCGAGGGCTCGAGGATGCCGCGCCAGGCACGCTCCGATGCACGAACGCTACACATCCAGCCCCGCCCACCAAAGATGGAGATTAAAGCGGTGGACCCCCTGGAGCAATACTACACCGACGAGATGGTCGAACTGCGAGTCGAGCTCCGCAACGACGAGGACGAGCCCGCCAGCGTCAAGCTAGACGTGCACCTGTTTGGGAAGCAGGTGCCGTCCTTCCAAGTCCTGACGGATGGCCAGGAACACGGCGCCGACGGCGCCCAGGAAGAGTCCCGGATACAGGGAATCGCCCTCGGCCGCATGAGCAACGGGTCGTCGCTCAGCCTGGCGGTGCGCATGGACCCAGGGGACGCCCCCGTCACTCACGACCTTGACCTGCGGGCGACATATCACCTCGAGTCCGACGCCGCGACTCCCATCACGCAGATGCTACGGCTGCAGCTAAACGTAGTGGCACCATTCGAGGCCAACTACGACTTGGTTCCACGGCTCCACGCGGACCCGTGGCCGAGCCTGTTTGACTACGAGGGGCTCCAGGACCTGGGGCAGGCAGCCATGGCACCAGCCCGAGGCTTTGCGCAGCAGTGGTGTCTGATATGCCACTACGCATCGTTTGCGCTCGAGGACCTGGACGTGGTGGAGATGGATATGAAGGTGCTCTCGTGTGTCGGTGGCGCTCGCTGCAACGTGGTGAGGCGGCCAGAGGTGCCAAGCGAGGTGCTCGTGGCGGCGCCCAGGACGATGCACGAAGCGCAGTTTGATCTGGTTGCGCAAAAGCTCAGTCTCGACGACAGACACCCCGTCACGCTCGACCTCGCCTTTGTGATCAGATGGAAGCGGCGAGGCGCTGAGCACCCGGTGAACACGACGACGATGCCCGTTGGCCAGTATCTGGTGCTGGGCACGGAGCCCCGGGTGCTGGCGTCGGTCCTGCACACGGCACCGGAAGGGTCGCCGAGGCTGATGCACTTGGACCTCACCATAGAGAACCCGTCAAGCCACTTGCTCACGTTTGGGCTGACGATGGAGCCGAGCGACACGTTTGCATTCTCCGGTGCGAAGCAGACGACGATGCACCTGCTGCCAATGTCACGTCGGACGACGAGGTACCGGCTGCTACCGCTCGTCCGTGGGATGTATGTACGGCCTGGGCTTGTGGTGAGAGACAAGTACTTTCAAAAGGTGCTGCGCATCATACCCACCGAGGGCATGAAGATTGATAAGGATGGGTTGCTGGTCTGGGTGCCGGGAGAGCCGACGGACGAGGGAGATGTAGACAATGGAGATGGGCCTCAAGCACCATAGACGCAACGGTGTGGATAGATCATGTAACAACAATGACAAGCTGGCAACCCGGCTGCGCCGTCGTAATGCGCGGCGGACATGGGCGACGCGACTGGATGGAAAATGGCATCTGCGCGAGCACCTGGCCGGCGCCTCGCTGTTCGGCAGCGCAGACGATGCCGGTCGTTGGCCGCGCCGCGAAATCCCCATCAACGTCCACCCGCATCCGGACCCACAGCTCGGACATCGGTCAACGCGCGAGGCCGAGCTGACAGCAGTGACCGCACCGCGTGACGGCTGCCCAAAGCTCGCGCTGCCAAGGCACGAGGACGTGAATGGCATCTGGGATGACTCACCACTTCTCAGTTGGCCACTGTTCTCACGGACCCGGGGTGCGGCACAAGTTGAACATGGTCAAGGCGTCTCGCGCTCACAATGGCGCTGTGCTCGCCGCGTTTGCTGCCCCGGCATTCGGGCAATCTACCGTCCATCATGGTTGCCGTGCGCCATTGGTGCTCGTGGCATGTACGAAACTAGCCGCGACCCGCCGGTTCAGCTGCTGTGGGCTTGCTTTATTTATTGTCACGCCGTCGACTTCAGGACTCGAGCTGGTGTATATAGACAACCGTGCCCCGAGGATGGTCTCATGTCGAAACTTCGCTTCAGAAACGACGTTACGCGCCCTATCCGTAGCTAATCTCCATCAACTCGTCTGCGCAACTCACCACCATGGCAGTCGCCACGACGGCAGAGCAGTCCAGCGAGCGGCTCTCGGACAAGACAGAGGTCGGGTCCGGCATCGCCCCCCCGGGCGCCGACGTGGAAAAGACTCGGGACAGGGACGGCGTCGTCGAGGACAAGGCGGCGCAAGAACATGGCAGCGCCGCGCCCGACTACCCGCATGGTCTGAAGCTCACCCTCATCATCACGGCGCTGTGCCTGGCCGTCTTCCTCGTCGCGTTGGACCAGACGATTATTGCGCCCGCCCTGGGGGCCATCACGGCGCAGTTTCAGAGCGTCAAGGACATTGTGAGTCGGCCGTGCCAGAGTGCCACGGCGGAGCTGACCGATGCAGGGATGGTACGGCTCGGCGTATCTGCTCACGACGACGGCGCTGCAGCCCATGTACGGCGCCGTCTACAAGCTCTTCAACGTCAAGCTCGTGTACCTCGGGGCCGTCTTCATCTTTGAGATTGGCAGTCTCATCTCGGCCGCGGCGCCGACCTCGACGGCGTTTATCGTGGGCCGCGCCATTGCAGGCGTGAGTGCCGCCCCGTCCGCGTACAGGACACTGACTGACGGGCCTAGATTGGCACTGCCGGTCTGTTTTCCGGCTCCATTGTCATCCTGTCCCTGTCGAGTACGTACCGGCGCCCTGAACTGTCCCTCATCTTGCTGACCTCTCCAGTGCCCCTGAAGAAACGCCCGCTCGTCTTCGGCCTCATCGGCGGCATGTGGGGCATCGCCTCCGTCGCCGGCCCCCTCCTCGGCGGTGCCTTTACCGAAAACGCCACCTGGCGGTGGTGCTTCTACATCAACCTGCCCATCGGCGGGCTCGCCATGCTCATCGTCTTCCTCTTCGTCAAGGTCCGCCGCAACACGGCGGAGACCGAGGGCCAGTCCTTTGGCGCGCGCGCGCGTCAGCTCGACATCTCGGGCACCGCCATCTTCATCCCGGCCGTCGTCTGCCTGCTGCTCGCCCTGCAGTGGGGCGGCGCCGAGGCCCCCTGGAACAGCGCGCGCATCATCGGCCTGTTTGTGGGATTCGGCCTCATGATTGCCATCTTCATCGGCATCCAGCTCTGGCAGGGCGACAACGGGACGCTGCCGCCGCGGCTGTTCAAGGACCGCAACGTCTTCTTCTCCATGATGTTTGCCTTTTTCTTCGGCGCCGGCTTCTTCCCGCTCATCTACTACCTCTGTGAGTCCCCGTCGAAAGATGCGACGCCCGCGCTGACCGTACAGCCCTCTACTTCCAGGCCATCCAGGGCGTCAGCGCCGTGCAGGCGGGCATCAAGATCCTGCCCCTGCTGCTCGCGACCGTCGTCGTCTCCGTGCTCTCGGGCGGCATCATCTCCGCCATCGGCTACTACAACTTTGTCATCATCCCATGCATGCTCCTCTTCACCGTCGGCTCCGGCATGATCACCACGTTTGACGTGGACACGGGCCTCCCCGCGTGGTTCGGCTACCAGGTGCTCGCGGGCCTGGGCATCGGCGCGGGCTTCCAGATCGGCGTGCTCGTGGTGCAGACGGTGCTCCCGCAGGACATGGTCCCCGTGGGCACCGCCTGCGTGCAGTTCTTCCAGGCCCTCGGCGGCGCCGTCTTCGTCGCCGTCGCGCAGACGCTCTTCCAGAACGGCCTCATCGACAGCATCGAAAGGGACAACCTGGGCATCGACGGCCACGTCTTCATCAACAGCGGCGCCTCGGAGATTAAGCACGTGCTCGAGCAGATGCACCGCCTGGACGCCTACGACGCGGTGCTCAAGGCGTACATGCTGGGGCTTCGGTACACTTACTACATATCGGTGGCGTGCGCCGCGTGTGCCTTTTTGATGGTGCTCGGGCTGGAGTGGCGGTCGGTCAAGAAGGGGCCGGAGAGCCAGAAGGAGACTGCCGCGGTGCCGGTTTAGGGTAGATAATAGACTGGCGGGAATGGAATACAAGACGTTGATTCGACGACTACTGCTCATCTCTCATTGCGTGTCATCAGGGGGCTTGTCCCAGGACGTGCGCGCGTCTCTCGTCGCCGGGTCTCTGCCCACGAAACGGAGCACCCAGTCCATGACCACCCTCGTCTTCTCCTGCTGCGGATGCTTGGCCGGCTCCCTGCCCGCCAGGCTCCTCGTCGAGTAGTAGCCGCTGCCGTCCCGCCGCCACAGCAGGTTGACGCGCGTCAGCCCCTTGCGCAGGCTCTGGCCGTAGACCTTGCCGCGGAAGACGTGCAGCGCGACGTTCTCCATGAGGACCACGTCCTGGCGGCGCAGGCCGACGACGGCACTCTCGGCGGCGCCGTCGCCGGACAGCCAAAAGGTGACGGCGAAGCCCGCGGCGGTGTCGTCGCCGACGAGCACCTCGACGAGGGAGAGCGTGGTGCCCCAGCGGGTGGTGACGGCGCGGGGCTGCGCGACGGAGAGGACGCCGACGATGAGGTTGAGGGTGACGGTCTGGGGCTGCAGGGCGGTGAGGCGCCTCGCGGGGGGGATGTCCTCGAGGTCGGAGAGGTGGGAGGGGACGGGAGGGGGCGGCATGGAGCCCGGGCCGGTGGATGTGGATGTGGTGGTCATGAAGGACGGCTCGGAGTCGAGGCTGCCGTCGAGCTGGGAGTTGTGCCGGGCCAGGGACTGCTCGCAGAACTGCGTCAGCACGGCCGCGGCGTCCTCGCTCTGGGACAGCTGCGAGTCTGCGGCAAGGGAGACGCCCGCCGTGGTGAAGAAGTCGGCGCCGCCGTGGAGCGCGGCATCGTGAATGTCGTGGGCCTGGGTGAAGCCGGCGTCGAGGGCCTGTCGGGTCAGCGGCAGGGAGCGCCACACTGCATGCGGCGGCGGAGGGGGCAGGTCGTCGTTTGCCTCATGCTGCACGCCGAGGAGCTCGTTGAAGGGCTCGTCGAAGTGGTTCACGGTGCAGGACAGCGAGTCGACGGATGATGCTGCCGGAGCGCCAGTGAACAGAATCACCCTTTGCGCTGGCATGCTGTCCGGCCGGCGGGACTGCTCCCAAGCCACGGCAGCGGTCGTTTCGTTGATCCACGAGGCTCGTTGATATGAGATGCCCGCCAGCTCTAGGGTAGGCTGCGGGAGGAGGGATGACTGATCAGGTGTCTAGCCGAGGCTCGGGCGGATGTAACCCCGCTGCCGTTACAACTTACGTTGCACATCAGGGCACGGAGCAGTTCCACGACTCGCACTCTGTAACCCAGGCAAGGCATTCAACAATGGACCCATCAGTGGGACGGTCTCATCACCCGCCGCAGCCTGAACCCGCTTCTCTCTCCTTCATGTTTGCTGACGTCTGCCAGAACAGGACAGCATGTCAGCGTTCGACGTCGTAGAACACACCACCAACGCCTCTCACATCAGGGAGTTTGCGCGCGCCACCGCCGAGTCGCAGGACGAGACGCTGCGGCTGGCCGTCAAGCAATATGTGCCCAAGGACAACCGCAGCCCCCGCAGGGGCGATCTGACGGTCATTGGCGCCCATGCCAACGGCTTCCCCAAGGTGCGGCCTCCCTAGGTCTGTGAGGTCTGTGCAGGTCATCGAGGGACTCACGGTTCTCAGGAGCTGTATGAGCCCATGTGGGAGGAATTCTACCTCGAGGCCCAGAAACGCGGGATACGCATCCGCGCCATATGGACGCTCGACGCCGCCTGGCAGGGCCGCAGCGCCGTCCTCAACCGGGGGAAGCTGGGCAACGACCGTACGCCGCCCTTCCACCCGTCTCGACGCGACAGGCTAACATGCCCAGCCTCCTGGAACGACTACGCCCGCGACATCGCCCACGTGGTCAACACGTTCCGCATGCCGCGCCCCCTCTTCGCCGTCGGCCACTCCTTCGGCGCCAACGCCCTCGTCAACGCCGCGCTGCTGCACCCGCGCTTCTTCAACGGCCTGGTCCTGCTGGACCCCGTCATCGACCACTTCAACTCGACGCCCGCGTACCTCGCCAAGGGCCCCGCGGGGCTGAGCATCTACCGCCGGGACGTCTGGCCGTCGCGCGCGGCGGCGGCCGAGTCCTTTAGGCGCAGCGAGTTCTACCAGCGGTGGGACCCGCGGGTGCTGGACCGCTGGATCGAGCACGGCCTGCGCAGCGCGTCTGGCGACGAGGACGGCGAGGTGACGCTGGCGACGACGAGGCACCAGGAGGTCTTTACGTACCTGCGGCCCAGCTGGCCCGCCTACGACGCCGCGGGCAAGACCATCATCCACCCGGACCGGACGCCCGACCTCGACGACACGCTCAGCGAAAGGGCCATCAACTACCCCTTTTACCGCGCCGAGGGGGCCAACACCCTAGTCCGCCTGCCCAACGTCCGGCCCGGCGTGCTCTACGTCATCGGCGGCATGAGCCGCACGGCGACCCCGGAGCTGTGCGCCGAGAGGACGGCGACGACGGGTACCGGCACCGGCGGCAGCGGCGGCGTCAAGAGAGGCCGCGTGAAGCAGGTGACGCACCCGGACCACGGACACCTGATTGCCATGGAGGCGCCGCAGTACTGCGCCAGCCAGGCGGCCGACTGGGCCAGGACCGAGCTGGACCGGTGGTGGGCCGAGGAGCGCGAGTACGAGGAGTGGACCAGGAGGCCGCTCGTGGAAAAGGAGACGGTCGGCGACGACTACAAGAGGTATGTGGGCGTGCCGGATAGAAGCGCGGGCAGGGCCAGGGCCAAGATCTAGACGAGGAGCTCACCGACGCAAATGTACGATTGGTGCACAGGGGAAGCCATGAATAGACCAATGCAAACGCCTGTGCTAGACTCTCCTGGCAAGCCGGAGATTTCCGTCCTCCACTCTATCCCGTCTTCTGCTCAAACGAGCACAATGCACCAACCCCCAAGTCTAGTCCAAGGATGGGGCCCAGCGCCGGCGCCCGCCACGTATCCGCACATCTAGATGTAGTACATGCTGTTCTTCAGGGCCTCGTGCACCTGGCGGTTCGGCACGGCGGCGGCGGCGCCCTGGCCCGCGGCCGTGGACACGCTCTCGGCGTCGCCGACGTCGAAGATCTCGGGGCGGTGGGCGCGGGCGCGCTCGCAGACAATGTCGGCGTAGTAGGCGGGCGGGCAGATGCTGACGGCCTTTGTGGCGCGGCCGTACAGGTAGCACAGCTCGTGGGTCAGGCGCTCGAGCTCGTTGGCGGCGGCGGCCTTGAACTTTGCGCGGAAGATCTCGTCGAGCAGCACCGTGTAGTGGGCGGGGCGGGCGGTGCCCTTGAGGGCGTGGTGGGCGGTGAGGAAGAAGTCCCAGTAGCGGGCCTGGGTGACGCCGCGGTCGACGACGGTGCCGTTGCGGACGTTGCCCGAGGCGGACATGTCGTCGGCGCTGGTGGGGAAGAAGCGCGTCTGGTGGCGCTTGACGGACACGACAATGGTCAGCCGGGGCTGCGGCGCCGCGGGCGGGTACCGGTCGCGGCAGGCCTCGCGGATGGACGGCAGCTCCTGCTCGAGCACCTGGGCGAACTGGCCCTCGGAGACGCCGTCGCGGAAGATGACGACGTTGTCGGGCAGCCGGCCGGCGTTGTGCTTCTGCCACAGCTCGAGGCGCGACTTGAAGGCGTCGACGAGGCGCCCGCTGAGCATCTCCTGCTTGGCCGGCTGCTCCCACGACGCGGCGGGCCACTGGCCGAGGTCCTTGTCGACGCTGGCGACGAGCCCGACGAGGCTGGGCGCCTCGGCGCCCTCCCTGGCCGGCATGTTGGTCGGGTGCGTCACGTCGTAGCCCGCGACCATGGTGCGGCCCTCGCGCAGCAGGCCGAGGTCGTCGCGCAGCCGGTGGTTGACGCCGCCCGCCTTGAGGTTGATCTTGAGCCCCACGTTGGCCCAGTACATGGGGTTGTACTCCTTCTTCATGTTGGCGGCCGTGGTGACGCTCGTGTGGATGCCCCAGGTGCAGTCGCCCAGCGTCTTGATCTTGGGGTACAGGCCCTGGCTGTCCTTTTCCGTCAGGATGAAGACGATGTGCTGCACGCGCTGGTCCCGGGCCCACCTGAAGAAGCTCTCGAGCGCGCCGCCGGGCTCCATGGCCTCCTCCCAGCGCATAAAGGCCTTGCCGTGCGGCGGCAGCAGGGGCGTCTCCTTGATGCCGATGCCGGAGCCGGCGAGGAACTTGGCGAACTGCACCATTGTGCCCACCTCGACGGGGCTGTCCAGCTGGCCGCCGCGGCCCGCCTTGAGGATGTTGAGGTAGGCCCAGCGCTCGATGGCGGCGCCGGGGCGCACGACGCGCACGTTCTTCATGTTCCAGCTGCCGTCGCGCGGCTGCACGTCGGAGCGCTTCTGCTGGTGGCCGAGGTAGCTGATGACGGGCACGCTGAGCACGCGGCCGTTGACGGTGAGCAGGCTCTTGTCGACGGCGACGCCGAAGCGGCCCAGCCCGGCGTCGTCGAGGCCGAGCGTCTTGCGCGCGTCGGTGCTGATGGACAGCGCGTTGGCGTACGGCGAGCGGCAGGCCACATCGAGCATGGCCGTCGTCTCGTTCATCGTCAGCTTGGCCTTGACCGACTGCCCGGGCTGGATCTCGATGAGCTCGGCGGGGAAGAGCGTGGGCTTGTCGGCGCGCCCGAGGTTGACGAGGGGGTAGTCCTTGAGGGTTCGTTTATATTCTGGGTCGGCCGG
>PKSG01000464.1:0-37078 GCA_002916505.1 Tolypocladium paradoxum | reverse complement strand
GGGGGGCTCACTCTGCTGAAAGTACTCAAAGACGGTAATGTACCGGCCGCTGCCGCTGCCGTCGTCCATGAAGAACTTGACCTGCTTCGGCCCCGGGTACTCGAAGCCCGGCTGGAACTGCAGCGGCTTGCCGTCGGCGGGCTTCCTCCGCTGCAGCTCCGACGCCGCCACGATGCCGTGGATGGCCTTTGTCTTGCGCACCGAGCGGCCGTCGGCCAGCAAGAGGTCGACCCAGACGCGCGTCTTGGGCATGAACTTGGCAAAGGCGCGCATCTTGCGCATCTCGAAGCCGCTGCCGACCTGCGTCGGCGCCAGGCGGAAGCTGTCGAACAGCTGGTCCAGCCGACCCGAGACGCGGAAGACGCCGTGCGTGACGTTTGCGTTGAGCAGCAGCCGGCCCGTGCCGAGGCGCGCCGACTGGAAGAAGCCGCGCGCCGCGACGAGCGCGTGGTGGTCCTGGAAGAGGTTCGCCGTCGCCCTGTCGGCGCCAAAGGGGAAGAAGCGCGCGCTGCCGACGGCGGCGACCTGGTGCAGCCTGGAGCGCGGGCCGTGGCCGAAGACGACGTTGAGCGCGTCCACGGCCTCGGGGTACTTGGGGAAGACGGCGTCGTTGGGCCCGTCGTTCATGGTGCCGAGGTAGCTGAGCAGGGCGTCGACGGGCGCCTCGGTCGGCCCGTGGACCGTCACCTCGACCACGTCCCACTTCTCCGACGCCGCCTCGACGGGCAGCCGGATGCGCAGCGGGTTCTCGGCCAGCGCGAGCTTCTTGAGCGCGACGAGCTGGCTCTTGTACTCGGTGGCCAGCACGAGCGTCTTGTCGGCGGCCGTGAGCGTGCGGACGAGCTCCTGGCACGCAAAGTACAGCTTGCGGCCCTTGACGTCGCGGCTCTGGGCCTTGGCCGTCGTCCTGTCCCCGTTGCCGTCGGCGGCGCTCTCCGTCGCCACCTGCGCGAACTCGAGGTTGTACTTGTACAGCACCGCGGGCTCGACGTTGACGCGGAAGTAGTTGGCCCACAGGCTGACGGGCTTGCCGCCGGTGCCGAACGCGGGCCGCAGGGGGAACAGGTCCGTCGGCCGGGCCTCTGCGGTGCCGCCGGACTGCGACTGGAGGGTGGCCTTGGCCATCTGGGAGGTCAGGCCGGCCAGGGACGCGGCCTGGGCCCTGATGACCTTGTCTTCGAGCGTCGTGATGGCCGCGTCGGGGGCGGGACAGGTCCCGTTGATGCTGCTCGGCGTGTCAGTGGGAGCGAGGGAGCATGCTGCGCAGGGATGCGTACCTAAAGGCCATTGCTGTCGTCGGGTCGTGGCCGCCGCGTCCGCCTCGGCCGCCTCCTCGGCCGCCTCCCCGACCGCCTCCCCGACCGCGATCTCCTCCGTAGCCGCCGCCGCGGCCACCACGGTCTCCTCCGCCGTAGCCGCCGCCACGGCCTCCGCGATCGCCTCCATAGCCGCCGCCGCCGCGATCTCCTCCGTAACCGCCGCGATTGCCGCCGCGGTTGCCACCACCGCGTCCTCCTCCACGTCCACCGCCTCGACCACGATCAGCCATGGTGGTGTCGGAGATTTCCTAGATGTCGTGTCGACCAAGGATGTGCAGGTTGAGAAGAAGACGAGTGAAGTGGTGGACGGTAGAGCACAAAACCCGCGGGGCACAGCGGCGTTTTATAGCAAACCGGTTGTGACGAAGGAAGCGAAGCGAAGCGAGGTGAATGGGTATCGTGCGCCGTGGATTGTGAATTGCTGAGCGGAGCCGCGCCGGGAGTGAACAAGGGACAATGGGAGAGCAAGCAGGCTGGTGAGCGAGCGTCGTTGTCGGCACGGCACGGCTGGGATGATGATCCAACGTGACGGCCAGGGGTGTGGGTCTAAGCGAGCCGCGCGATTGACAGACAGACGGCCCGGGAGATGTCAGGATGGGAGAAGAGGAGAGAGGGATGATGGCCCGATGGGGCAGACGGGGCGAGACGAGCAAGCCCTTTATACGTACGTTCGAGCGGCCTTTGTTGTGACGGACGGCGCCGCGCAGTGCCAGGTTGAGGGCCTCCTGCAGCCGGCCAGCGAGTGAGTGCGTGCCGGCCTCGATGCGGCGGCTGGTGGCAACGACAGCATGGCCGATGCGGTGATGGATTCACTCGATGCCGGCCGGGCGTCTCGAGGAGAACAAACGCGCACGAGCCGTCGACGATCATTGGCCACGCCGGCATGGTTGCCTCCATCTCCGCATTGTCGGGACGGGCCAGGCTGGTGGTGTGGTGGGCCCACCAACGGCTTCCAGCAGCAACGTGCAGCGCGGCGCCGTGCGCGTCGTGCTACTGCACCTCACCGTCGCTCACCTGCCGCTCACCTGCCGCTCACCTCCCGTCCGTCACCCGCTCACCGCTCACCGCTCACCGCTCCCGTCCCCTTCACCATCGCTGCTGCAGCCGCCTACGAGTACGCGACACCAAGCGAGACGCACCCGTCGCTGCATGTCCGGGCGTTCCTTTGACGGCCCCCCGCGCCGCCGCTTTGTTTGCTTTGTGCGCGCATGGCATGCTGCGCGGCAAGGGCTGAAGCCTGCTTCCTTCGCCTCTGTTTGTTCTCGCCCGTTTGTTCCCTGTCGCCGCCCGCGTCCTTGTCCAGGCGAGCCATTCACTCTGGCAGACCCTTGTGGTCCGTCGGTACGAAGCCGCGCCCTGACGCAGGTGCAGTCTTGTACGCACGAGAGCCTCAATGTGCCACCACGACGCTCAGTAGACGACGGCATGCTCCTGGCATGACTCCCCGTTTGGTCAAACGACAGTCTGCGGTTGTTCATGCACAGAAATGCACTCTAAATCTGACAGGGCCGTTGCTGGATTGCTGGAGTCCTTGGAAATGTAGCCGCGCCGTTCATCGCTCTCCTGCTCAACTCCGAATGCCCGACACTCTGAGCCATCACCTCCTGGCCAGTCCTGAAAACTACACCCGGGTCCTCCGAAATCGGGAAACAAGTGCCCTGCGCCCAGACGCCACCAACAGCATCCGTCGCTCCAATGTGCGAAGGCAAGATATTCGCATACTGCTGCCCCTGCGGTGCGCCAGACTGTCCCCGGCGCAACGTCCTCGGAGACGGCACGAGGGGCCACGTACTGCGGCGGCATGAGGACGGCACGGGATGGATATACTGCGACTGGTGGTTCGCCAACGCGCCCCCCGAACTGGCCCTGAACCGCTTTGTCAAGCCCGAGGCCTGTCCCTCCCTTGCCATGAGGACCATCTACGTAGAGCTGGGGCTTTGCGCATGGTGCATGGCAGAGTGCGGCCGGCCAGCGGGCCAGCGTTGATGGCCAGTGGAAGTGGCTTCAAGGCTGGCAAGGGAGACACATGGACCAGGGCATCGTCGAACTTGCTGCTGGACAGTTTCTGACGGCAAACGGAGCTTTACGCGAAGCCTGTGCAGTGAAACAGCCCCAAGCCATCAAACAGATATCAATAACTCATCAAGCATGTGCCCGTTTGCAGATGTCTGCAGTTTTAGCATATAAACTCCAGAAACCACTCCCTACCCGCGTATTCTAACCGCACATGACATCTCGCACTTCAAGCCACAACCACCTTCTTCCACACCAACCATGTGCCGAGGCTGGGGCACCCGCTACCGCTGTCCCTGCACCGACCCCGAGTGCCACTTCCGCGCCGCCTGGGCACGCGGCGGCCACGGCCTCACGCGCAAGAACCTGCTCTCCCTGCAGAGCTGCCTCACCTGGCTCGCCAGCAGCATGTCGAGCTGGGTCAACCCCACCACCTACGAGCCCGACTGCGCCGTGTGGGAGTACGAGTATAGGATGATGGAGGAGCTGTGCGAGTACTGCTCCGAGTATTGCCGGCAGGATGAGAAAGCGCAGGCATGAGAGCAGGTGCGGTGTCTGAACCGTAACGCGTCTGCTCGGTTGGATTGAGGAATACGGTCTCCGCAACATGCTCTCCTCGGAATATCAGCCCTGCAAACAAATTGCGTCCATATTCTGGCGTCATATGCACATCAAGATGGACAAGGAGCATTTGCAGTCCGTCTAGTTTTACCGTGCCCAAAACGTGATGCCGAATATCTACGCCCATGTCATTCGGTCCTCAAAGACCAGTCGGGACGCATTGATTCAATCAGGAAGAGGCACAAAGAGTGTCGTTAACCAGCGTAGACGCAACCAAGAACAGAATGAGTGACGGTCGTGCCTGGTTTCAGATCCTCAAATCCACCGTCGAATCTGGAACACCGCCTCCCACATGGTCGCTCTCGGGCGGACCCAGGTAGGTGTACCGAAGGTCCCCAAGGTCCAGAACCAGCTTTTCCAGAATCATGTTTGGCTTGCGGAACCTCACCTCGATGAGATGCTTGCCCCGGCCTGCGCGGCCCACACTGTGCCTCTTGCCCCAGACACAGTCCATGACTGCCTTGTCCCAGCCTCTTGGCAGCCCCTTGTCGTTTCCAGGGTCGTCGTCGGTGAGGCGCTGCCTCCGGACCTCTCCGCCATCCCATCGAAGATCGTACTCCATGCGGCTCCTCGGATCCGTCTCCAGCGTCATGTTGAACTGAAGCTCGAGGCTCGCGCTGTCGCGGTCCGAGAAGACGTAGATGGGGTACCGCAGGAATGGCAACTCGTCGGCCCTGCCAAAGTCTGTGTCGTCGGGCAGTGTGACTGAGCCGGCGAGGGGACGGCCGAGGGCGGGGAGGCGCATGTATGGCGCCGTTGCCCAGTTGCCCGCGTCGATTGCCAGGTAGCCACTCGACTCGACAAAGCCGGTAAAGTCGTCGGGCACCCGGTTGTTGCGAACAGTCATGTGCACCCTTTCGTAGCCGTCGCGAGTTCCGACGACTTCAACGTAGACATTCTCGTCAAAACTCGGGGGCACACGGGGCCAGTCGACCGTAACCACCACCTTTGTGTCGTCATCGTCGGGCTCGAGGTGCCCGCTGCACTGTGACAGGTTGATCCAGTCGTATTGCGGCTTCGCCACCCAGGAGAATGCCTTTGTTCCCCTATGGAAGACCTCAAAGTACCGGGTCTGCGGTCCGTACGGCGTGATGAACGGCACCGTGACGCCGGGCTCGAGCCACTTGCGCGAGGGATGAGTTCGATCAGAGTCCTCGTTGAGATGTCCCGGGTTGATGCCCTCGATGCCCTCGACGGCAATGCCCATGTGCCCGACGCTTGGGTTCGAGTCCTCCTTTGCCTGGACGTAGCAGAGCCCGTCAATCATGTTGCGGGTCGGCTGCGCACCGGTAGGGCCGTATCCGTAATGCGGCTGCCGCATGAAGTGGTTCCATTTGCCATCCGAGACGGCGTGGTACGCCTGCGTCAGCGCGTGGTCCTTGTCCAGGAGCTCGATGCACCGATGGAACAGCACGTTGGTGGTGTTTCGACGCTGCTTTGCAAACAGCCGGTTCCTATACTGCGTCACGCGCAAGAGCGTGCAGAGATACGACGCCTTGACCGGCTGAAGCACAAGCTGGAAAAAGGCCGACTTGTGTTGGTGACCGAGCCGCGCGCCGATGTGTTTCGCGTCCTTGTAAAGCTTCTTCCATCGCGCAACGATGGTGTCCGCTTCGTGATGTTTGAGCAGGATGAACGTGTCCGGGTCGATGTGGTCCTGCTTCCGAAGGGCGACGAGCCGGTCAAAGTCGTACCAGGCCTGGGCGATTCGTGCCGAGTGCTGCCCGCCAAACTCGCGGGTGGCGAGGTGCGTAAAGTACGTGGTGAGCGAGTCGGCGCCAATGGACGTGATGTCCCAGGCCAAATCGAAAGCGAAGCTCATCGGGACCTCCATGGGCTTGAGGTCGCCCACGTTGAAGACCCAAATCCGGTCGGCTCCCCGGGCATGGGCCAGACGGAGTTGGTGCCACGCCTTGCCCTGCAGCCGTTAGCACCTGGGGCCAGTCATTATCTCGGCGCGTCCCTACCAATGTGTTGCTGTTCATCCATCTGTAGCATCGCGGATATCCCGTGTACTGAAAGTGATAGTAATACTGCCAGCGGTAAGTCGGAGCCGTGAGATTGGGATGAGGCACGACTCACTCCAGATCCGCCGGATCTCTTTGCCTCGTCCTCGTCCGGAAGCCGTCGGAGAGTGCCAAAGTTGTCATCCGAAAAGAGCAGCGTGACGTCGTCGGGAATTTGCAGCCCGTTTTCGTAGTATTTCTGCACCTCGTTGTAGAGGGCCATGAGCTCTGCGAATGATTAGCCTCGTTTGCCGTGTCATGGCCATGCGCATACGGGTGACTCCATTCTCGCTCCCAAAGTTATTCTTGATGATGCTTCTCTGGGCCGCCAGCACCTCTCTCAGTATCCTCTGGGGATCGCTTCCGTTGATCGGCGCGTCTCCCTCGCCTCTCATGCCCATGGTAAAGTATGACTCGTACGGTCTCGCCCTTTCCGCGCCGTCTTCAAAGTACCGAGTCACCTTGTCCCGGTTATTGTCCCAGTTCCAGGTCCCATCCGGCTGGGTCGTGGACCACTCGTTCATTGCCCTCTGCATTGGCTCGTGGTGAGACGTGCCCATGACGATTCCGTACGTGTCCGCCAGTGCCTGGTTCCTCGGGTCGTCCACGAAAAAGGACCGCCCTGGGTACGGATATCCCCTCCACATGGCGGGCCACATGAAGTTTGCCTTGAGTCTCAGGAGGAGCTCAAAGATGTAGCGGTACAAGTTTGCGTCAAACTTGGGGCCAAACTTTTCATGCACCCAAGAGTCCATGCCCGGCGACTCGTCGTTGATGAAGATGCCACGATACTTGACGCTAGGCTCGCCGTTGACGGTTACGACTGGCAGGGCGTAGATTTCGCTGTGCGTCTTGGGAGGCACGTCTGCCCACCAATGCCATCTGCGGGCATGAGCCTGCATTCTTCACATGAGAAACCCGGCGATCATGAGACTCACGGTGAAACTCCAATCTGCTCACAGAGGGAGTAGGTGCCGAATATCGCGCCTCTCTTGTCGCTACCAACGATGAGGAGGCCATGGTCGTAGCCTTGCATCGGGTCCGCAATGCATGTCGTCTTCCATGTTTCCCACTTGCCGCCGATGTCGCTGACGTCGACTTTTTTCTGAGCCTGCAAGCCCCTGATTGTCGGCGATTGCGACTCTGTTCCAATAATGATGCACGATCTGGAGCCAGCAGCCAAGGGCCGCGTCGTCACTACCGAGTTGCCGCCCGTCCCGGTGACTTTGGCAAAGTCTTTGGCGAGATTCCGGGCGGCTATGTGGACGCCTTCAGACTCATCTGTGTCAACAAAGATGTCGGCGCCAATAAGGCTGAACCCCTGTCCAGGCTCAAAAGAAACGATTGGCTCCTCAAGCATGGTGATGGCGGAAGCTGGAGTTGACGAGAATCCCGTGTTGAGGGGAAGCCACGCCTTTTCAAGCAGCCGTCACGAGATTATTGGTTAGCTCTGCACCGCGTCTTTATGCATCGGGAAGCCCGTTCCGATCCTGTCCGCATGTCTCCAATCGACACCAGTGCAGCAGTGCCGGCAGCCAGCCGACATGAATGCTGTTTGTTGTTGGATTCACCATACACCACTTGCGGCCAACACTGTCCGTAGCTTCTCGGCAGACAAATCTGCAGTCTGACATCAATCGCCAGCCGCAATCAATAATCGTGGACATGTCCGGTGACCTCAGGAACCGCAACCGGAGGCGTGACCTGCGGTTGCAACCCGTAGAATCTCCTCCTCCAAGCCCGGAACGTGATGTACCTCGATACCACCCTCCTCCAGCATCTGGCGGCCGGGGTTCTTGCCGACAAACGTCTCCGGCTCCTGGACGCCGACGTATACGTGTCTGATCCAAGACTTCTGGCGGAGCACTCTCTCGACACAGGGCAGCTTGCCGCTGAGGCGCATGAAGCAGGGCTCCATTGTGGTGTACAGCGCGTGCGGGCTCTTCACGACCGCTGCCAGTCCTGCCTCGGTGGTGGAATGCTGCTCTGCCAGCTTCAGAAAGCAGCACTCCTCGGCGTGTGTGTTGCCCGGGCACTCGAGCGTGTAGCCTCCGGCAGATGTAGGGTAGTCGTCGCCATCGAGCTTCACCAGGATGGCGCCGACGCGGAAATTGCTCGGCTTTGGAGGAGACTTGTTGGCCAGGTCCAAGGCCTGCTGCATCGCCGTCCTGTGATCATCCGCCGTTCTGGGGCCCATGGTGACGTTGAGCGTGATGCGTGATGCAAGGTTACACGATTGTTTGGTGGTGCGCCGAATTCTCTTTCCTGATATGAGTTTGCAGTTGAAAGCGCAAGTGCTGTTTCCAGTTTCGTTTTTACCAGTCCAGTGGAGACCCCACAGCACTACCACGCCCAACGTGCGCGCCTTCGATGCCTTGAGTTTACCAGTCACGAGCGCTAAGCTCACCACTGAGTCACCAGTCGGCAACCTCATGCGGGGTGGTCCTGGATTGGTAATTCACCAGTCGATCCTGCTTTGCGCTGACCAGTTGAGCACGCTATGCCCACGTGGCACCCGTGGTAGGATTGCCAACTTAGTCTCGGTTTCTACTTTGTATTTACCAGCGAACTGGTTGAGCTTTACCAGTCAGTAGCTCTACGCCAGGGAGGTTGGATCGCCGACTTACTAGTCGACGCGTGCCGTTTCCGCTTTGCGTTTACCAGTCGAGCAACTATTTACACTAGGGAGGCAGGATCGCCGACTTGCCAGTCGACGCGTGCCTTTTCTGCTATGCGTTTACCAGTCGAGCAATACACCGGCAGCTGGATCCTTACTAGTCGACGTGTGCTTTTTCTGCTTCGCGTTTACCAGTCGAGCGGGCTGGTTGAACCGGGAGGATCGCCGGCTTACTAGTCGACGCGAGCTTTTCTTCTTGCGCCGGCGAGGCCGACCTTTAAGGGAGTGCTCGTGGCCGGGTCACATCGCTGAGCCCGGATTGGTTTGGAATTCCTTGGTTTGATACGCTATAGATAGATGCTCAGAGACGGAGGAACAGATCTGGCTGATCAGTCTTACAACAAGAAGCAGCCGAAGCCCCAACCCCACATTGGAGAACCCTGATACACTGGATCTTGGATAAAAGCGTTTGTAAGGGCGCTGTAGGTTAACAACTTTTAATAGTTGAATGATGAGACTAAGTACCTTGTACCGCCTAAATCATCTTATCCTTGTTTTCATTATCCTCGCGCCTCTTGCGGGAATTCTCTGCTGCCCTTATGGCCATCTCCGCAGCCTGTTGGCGATTCGCTTCTTCCTCTGCCGCCCTGTTATGGTTGCATTCACGGTGACCAAACCACACCGGCTACTTCAGGCGGCCCATCCTGAAGCCAGCGTGCGCGGCCTTGCTGCAGCCCGATTCTGGGGCTGGAACAGAACACTGTACACCGTGACTCTGGCATCTCGGCCCGTTCCAAGCCTGGGGCAATGTTGCCTCACGGCATGGCATTAGTCAATGAGGCAATCTGCCTCACGGTGTGGCATTAGTCGCTGAGGCAATCTGCCTCATGGTGAGGCCGTGGCAGTAATAGCCCATACTCGTAAGTAGCGCTGTGGCCACCATCGCTTGCAGCCCAAGCTTCAGGGCTCCCGTTCGATTCACCTCTGAACTTCGCCTTCGCGACACCACCATTGACATCCACGCCAGACAGAGCTGGTCGATTGCGAATACGATGCCCCTCAAGCTTAGATACGTCCGCATGAAGAAGGACGACCTTGCTTGGAAAGGAATGACGAAGAAGTCGACAATTGGGAGCGGGCTTTGCGCAATGCCGAGACGTATCGTGCTATTGCCAGGCGGATCGCAAAACGCAGACCAGGTGAGCCTATGGAGCTCCACAGGCCGATCCGGGGCGGATACAACGTCGTTTTTCGGTTGCAATACAAGGATGGCTCGTCGGCTTTGATGAGAATACCCTGCAAAGGCATTTAATCTCCGTACCGTAAGACTAACCGAGCACTGACATGCAATAGGCATTGTCAAATTCCCTGAGGAGAAGGTCAGCTATGAGGTGGCTACAATGCGTTACATCGCAGCAAACACCACGATACCAGTGCCACACATCTACTACTACGGAACTGGTGCGGAAAACCCCCCACCGGCCTTGGCTCTTTCATCATCATGGACTGTATCGAGCACGAAAGGACCATGTCAGACGCTTTGAACGATCCCTACTCCAGCATGACGAACCCCATACCTTGAGCAACGATATCAGCGAATCTGTACTCCAGCTTCTCTACAGACAGATGGCAAACATTGTACTGCAACTATCTATGCTATCATTTCCACGAATTGGATCGTTAGTCCAGGACGAGCATGGTGAAATTTCGGTTTCAGGCCGGCCACTCATTCAAAACATGAACTCTTTGGTTGAGTTCGCTTGCGTGCCCCCAGCGCTGCTGCCGTTGCAGCCATACTCTACGTCCCAGCAATGGTACTCCGCCATGGCCGATATGCATATAATGCAGGCAACATTTCAGCGCAACGATGCCATCTTGGACGAGGATGATGCGAGAGATAAGTTCGTCGCTCGTCGGCTGTTTCGGCGCCTGGCAATGAGCGGCCGATTCGAGGCAGATGATCCTCGTGATGAGATTTTGGACACCTCCTTCCGATTATACTCCGAAGATTTGCGTCCGTCAAATGTTTTGATCGACGAAAAGCTTCGAGTGGTCGGTGTTATAGACTGGGAGTTTGCTTTCATTCGATCCGCCGTGGATGCTACTTCTCAAAAGCCCAGAGTATTGGCCCGGCGTGTATACGAGGTGGATGGAAGCATATAAGCCTCGACTGGACACCTTTTTGGGTGCTTTGGAATCCGAAGAGAAGATGCTGGGCGCCCGGGGCTCCCTACCAGGCGCACCACTTGCGTGCCCTGGTGGCGTCCCTTTGTCGCAGAGGATGCGGAGGAGGTGGGAGGATCAATCTTGGTTGATCAACTACGCAGCCAGAAACAGCTGGGTCTTCGACTTCATATTCTGGAGATTCATTGACCCTAGCAGCTACGGGAACAATGAAGACGGCAACCATCGCGCCAGACTCAGTCTCTTGGGGAACCAAGAGGTGGCTATTATGGACGATTTCGTCCAGCTCAACATGGAAGAACTCAAGACGAGAGCATTGGTTGTGCCGGAGAGCCGGGATGACGCCGCAGTGGCAAAACGTCATGGTCTGACCTGTTACCATCAAATCTCAATTGACATAGATTCAAGGCATATGTACTTAGTTAATCCTAGCTGCTTTATCAGTCTTGCGCCACTAGCGGTTATCTCAACCGCCTTATCGACCATTCCATCCATGTCTGCCTGCGAGATACGCGCCAGGCCCTGAAGTAAGTCTGAATATCACAGTCACAGTTGCCTGTGAGTGGCGTCGGCCTGAGCTGCACATCTTCTTGTTCCTTCCTGTCTATCCTCGTGGTGGATGGGTCTATCGACGTAAGGCTAAAGGATGATGGGCACATCTCTGGGCGCTTGCTGTGTCGCGGGACCACCATTCCCCGACCTGAAGGCTGGTCCCAACCATGGAAGGTACGTGACATGGCGCGACACAGTCGCCTCTCCGATTGGCAGCTCAGGCGCATGCAAGTATGCTGTCAATGGATACAAGCAAGGCAATAACTGGCACGTCGGCCGCAAGGATTTGTGGGAGCATGGTGGCGCTGGGGAGCCAGGGACCAAATCTCGTCCAGGGCTTCAGTAGGCCAATCCGAGGGAGTGTTCGAGGCGTGGTGCTCAGGTCTCTTTCCGGGGAGATCTCGAGGGCTTGGCAGGAGGCTCAAGGGGCTGAAAATCCAGTGACAATGGGTCATCCGAACTGTCGGACTCGTAAATGGTTTCCGCGTTTGAACCTGGATGAACAGTCGTCGTTTGGCTGGTGACTATGGTGTCGGCGGCGGACGCCTCGCTTGTGAAGCTCAATGCCGAGCGTTCACCATCTCGCGACAATGCAGCTGCTGCATCCCGTGACACCATCTCGTTGGCCTCTCTAATGGCGCTGTCCCGCTGTTCCTTTGCCCAGTCCTGGAGGTTTCGGTATGCGGCAGCCCCTTGACGGAAAGATCGGCATCACCGGTTAGGACCCACGCTTTGATCTGCGTCATGACAAAACCAGGTTGCCTGTTTGGAAAGGATGGTGGAATAGGATGAGTTGTGTATATCTTCAACGTTCCCCCATGGTAAATTGATGTGATAGCATAAGCTCTGTTATCGAATTTTGGCTCCACCTGGCCGTATGACTGGAGGCTGTGCATCGCCCTCGCGCAGAGAGCCCCGTCATAGCATGCTTGTCGAGAAGCGACTGATAGTGTTCCGTCAGGACCCTTCACCTCCAGACAAAAATTAGGCACAATTGGGAGATCGTGCTGTGTGGAAGGTATGATCGTGTTGCTCAGTTCTCTGCGAACGGTTCGATCGAGCTGCTCGGGACGCGCGCCGCAGTAGAGGTCGGGGTTGCCTGGCACTAGCGTACCATCCGTCAAATGGTCAAGGTTGGTGAATGGGACCTCGCCAGCAACACACTTCCTATCTCCGGTATTTCCCTCCATGACTGGAATAACTGTTGTCGTGACCTCTCTCTCCTTGGATGCATGAGTATCTGCACGTCTGAACTTGCGGAATTCGTCGTCCGTAAACCGAGAGGGGGAGAGCGATTTCCTATGGCGTGCCATTACCTGGCGTATCTCATCTATGTTATCGGGTTCTGGCGGTAACCGACGATCTGGGTATTCGTACCCATCGGGGAAGACGTCGTGATCGATCAGGTGTTGGTAGAAAGCACGGTCGTATGGACCGGTACTCTTTGTACTCGTCGTATTCGGGGTGGCACTGCTTTTCGACGGAGAATTCGAGCTCCTCTTCGTTGGAGACTGAGACTGTGATCCTCTCTTTCGGCGCCGCGAACTCGATTGGCTTGAGCTCATCTCGTCACGGGCTTCTACAGGAATCCGATACTGCTCCATCGTTAGCGGTGGATGAGCAGGAACGAGGGTTTTGTGCTCACCCCTCGTATATCCCACAGATCGGGTCCGCCTTGTCTGGCAGAACGTTTGAGCTGCTTCAAGCTGCTTGAAGAGCACCGCTTGACGAAACGATCGGCGCCGAGAATATAGCTGTTGCTCTGGACGAAAGGTTGCAGCGCACTCCCATGGTAGTTTTGGGTCTTTCCTTGATCGCAGGTGGATTGGGATATTCTCCGTTGTGACTCATGCAGGGCGTTCCGCGTAAGAGGAATCACTGACAATCGATCCCAGAACCTCGGCGGGGGGAATGCTGGGTGGTTGACCTTCTGCTTCTTGGGTGAACGACAGTCTTGGTCGTGTTCTGTTTCACGCGAAGCTGAAGGCGCGTGGCGCTTGCGCGGGCCAGATGTGCGTCGACCTGTTTGCGGCTCTTCAGCAGGAACCATACTTGACTGATTGCTACATATTCATGATGAAGCGACGCTTTATACTGAGAAGGACAGAAGTGAGGCGATGAAGTCGCGTCGCCAGCTGGCCCGATAGAGGCGACGCGGTCCGTTACTGATTGGTCGTCACCGTGCACGAACCCCGCTTTTTGGGGGCCAGGCGCATGCTGCCCAACCATGCACAGGCGCCGACAAAACCTCACACCCAGCGCGATCACAGGTCGCGCCGAGCACTGATGCCCGCGGGAGAAGCACACGTCGCTTCAACGTTGGCTTGAGTGCCTCGCCACAGCGTAGACATCATTGGACATCCACGCCAGGGGAATCGCTGGCTCAACAAGCTGTCCAAAGGCCCGCAAGCCCGCGCGCCCAACACGCAGCCCCAAAATCCAAACATGGAAGGACTTGCGAGACCAGAACGGTGCGACGCGCTGAATGCAGGAGTGCGGAGACCAACCTCTGCCAGAGTGTTCCCATGCCTAGCTGTTGCTTGTGACAAGGTGCCTCTCGTCGCGCCGGATGACACCGCCCATGCTCCCCACCCGAATGTTCGGCCGCTCGGTCAGCTCGGCGAAAACGGCGTGGCAGCACCGCGATTGATGTAGTCGCGCTCAAGAAGGTAGGGAGCCGCTTGGGACCATCGACGGCCCATGGATAAGCCAACGACCCAGCTCAGATCTCGATGTTTGCCCAAAAAGCTTATGGGAACTTTCGTGCTGAAACAGCGTGAGGAGGTCGGAAACGCGAATGTGAGGGCCTCGCCATTAGAACAGACGTCGTCGGAGCTAAACGAGGGTAAGCCCGCGCAACAGCCCTTGGTCCGTTGACACGTCGTCACCATCCCACACATGTGGCTTCATCCCACTCCGTCCCCAATAGAGTTGCCACGCCGTGTCGGAGGAAGCGAGCAACATTCCGTATTGCCAAGGGGGAAGTCGCCGGTGCTTTGGTCTGGCCACCGCGGTTCGGGGCTTCGTGCCGTGACAGGCTCACAAGGGAGCTGGGAGGCATCCTAGCCATTCAAGCAATTGCAATGAGCGCAGAGGGATAGGTATTATGGCAATAACGTCACACTGGACGCGAGGGCACGACGAGACGTGTTTGCCGCGGCCGTGGCCTCGCGTCGTCGCGCATTGTGGTGTCCGGATGGAGCATCAGATGCTGAGCGCGTAGAAGTAAGGCGCACGCCGCGCGCCGCAGCACGTTGCGGCAATTTTGCTATTGGTCGGGCCGAAATGAAAGGACGTGAAGAAAAGGGGAGTTAGAAGCCAGAAGGAATTGTCGACAGAGGTCCTCCATGAGGTGGTACTTATATCATAGCTCGGAGGGACTTGCAAGAGGTCATCATGGTGGGGCCGTGTCGCCGGACGGGCGACACGTGACCTGTCGTTGGGAGCAAATCAGAAAGCGGATGCGTCTCGTGAGGCTGCTCCGTCGTGCCACCCGCGCTAGCCTGTCGGTGCGTTAAACACCGAGCTCCGCCAGCCGCTCCACCCCTCTGGCGCCTCGCAACGCGACCACGAGAGCGTCACGCTGCCTCCTGCGGACTGCCGATCATCTGCAAGACTACGCCAATGTCGGACTTTGAGGACGTCGTGGACGATGAGCCTCCCGCGATAGAGGCGTACGAGGTCCTCGGCCTGGAACGCACGGCCACTGCGGACCAGGTCAAGAGCGCGTACCGAAAGGCGGCGCTCAAGAACCACCCCGGTACGTTGGGAAGCACCTCTGATGGTGACACTGCTGATGCTTGCCCATGCAGACAAGGTGTCGGATGACCGCAAAGCAGAGGCACACGAAAAGTTCCAATCCATCGCCTTTGCGTACGCCGTGCTGTCCGACCCCGCCAGGCGGAAACGATACGATGCCACCGGCTCGACGGCTGAGTCCATTGTTGACTCCGAGGGCTTCAACTGGAGCGACTACTACCGCGAGCAGTTCAAGGACTCCATATCCGCAGACGCAATCCAAGAATTTGCCGAAAAGTACAAGGGTTCCGATGAAGAAAAGGACGACGTGCTCGTTGCCTACGAAGAGTGCGAGGGAGACATGGACCGGGTGTACGAACGAGTCATGCTCAGCGATGTTGTCGAAGACGATGAACGGTTCCGCCGCATAATCGATGAAGCCATCCAAGAGGACGGCGTCCCAGCCTTTGCCGCGTACACAAAGGAGAGCCAGAGGAAGCGCGCAGCACGTGTCCGGGCGGCCAAGGCTGAGGCGAACGAGGCTGAAGGATACGCCAAGGAGCTCGGCGTACACGACAAGCTCTTTGGGAGCAAGAAGAATAAGAAATCCAAGGGGAGCTCGGAGGATGATCTTGCTGCCCTGATCCAGAAGAGGCAACAGGACCGTTCGGCAAGCCTTCTGGATCGGCTGGCTGAAAAGTACGGGGCGACGGAACCCAAAGCGAAGGGCAAGAAGAGACCGATGGAAGACGAGCCCTCGGAGGAGGCCTTTCAAGCTGCTGCAGCAAAGTTAAAGGGCTCAAAGGGGACAAAGGCCAAGTCTGGGTCCCGGCCCAAGCGGTCGCGCAGCTGAGATGATTTGTGCGGAGTCTTGGATGCAAGGAGTCAAGGACATGGAGCGTATAGGTCAAGTACTGGGCAATCAATGGAATATTAAACTGATTTTTAAATTATTGTATCGACATCTTTCACGGGCGGCTGTTGAGCCTGTTGGAGCCGATCCGTGGGTCTGCGGGGCGCGCTGCTGCCCAGGTGCTCCTTGTTGGATCTCGCATCTGGCAGCGCCTCTCGCCCTACCTTGACCCATCATCGCATCTCGCCAGCTCAACCGTGTCCCGCACCATTGCGGGCGTCACGGAGCAATAAGCGCGGTCATGCCATGAGCGACGCATCCCGTCCCGAACTCTACCCCCGATACTGCTTCCATTTGTCGCCGACCGACAATGCCTGGTGCCTGCTGCGCACATCCGAGATTCACCATCTGGAGCAGCATGCCGGCTTCGAAGGTAGATGCGCCACGACGCAGCGGCCTGCGCCTCACTAACGCCGTGGTTTCAGGAGAGAATTTTTACTTTTACAAGAACCTGCCGATAAAATGGGTGCGCATCGTCGGGGTCGTGGTCGAAATCAACGAGTACCGCAACGAGGCGAGCGAATCCGGCCGACGCGTCTACATCGTGGATGACAGCAGCGGAGCATGCATCGAGGCCCTGGTTTGCACACCGACTGCCCTGTACCAGGAGATTGATGTTGGCTCCGTGGTCGACGTCAAAGGGAGGCTATCCGCGTTCAGGGACGAGAAGCAAATCAAGATTGAAAAGATGGGCAGCGTACAGAGCACAGCCGAGGAGCTGGCGCTCTGGGAGAAGCGGGCCAAGTTCCGCCGAGAAGTCCTCGACAGACCGTGGGTCCTTTGCAAACGGGACATTCGCAGGTGTCGCAGGGAGGCGGAGACGTCCGAGGCGGATGCGGAGCGCAAGAGGAAGCGCCTCAAGGCAATCACCGAAGGCGTCGGCCGACAGGCGCAGCCTCCCAAGAAGCAGACGGCGGCAGCGGCAAAGGACAAGAATAAAACGCGGAGCGATGTGGCTGCGGATCTAAAAGACATGATCCGAAACGGCGCCATGACGGGAAAGTATAATGCTCTGGGGTTGTAATAATGGACGGTGTATGCGCACTTCAAGGCTTCGGATGAGTATTCACATCTACATGAGGGACGCGCCGGCCGGTGACTGGGTGATGTCCCGAGACTCTCATGACTTGCCTGGGCTGCTCGTCACATCGACGTCGCGATGGTGTTTACAGTGCCGATGCGCTGCCAAGGCGGCTACGTCAGATGGTGCTCGCCACAGCCACGGCAAGCGCGTAGATGATCTCGTGATGGACTCCTGTGACCGAGCAGGGGCCATCCCAGCGAACTGGCGGCTTCACGCCGCAGCTCCTTCCACGCGGCAGAGTGTCATGGGTGTCATGGAAGCAAGTACCAATCGGACCTGTCTCTGGTGACAACTGGAGGTGGTCATGATGGCTTTGCCGCCGCGCGATATATCCCTGGCATCCCTCCTTCAACACCAGAATCATCACCGAGCATCGCTCCTAAGACCTATTCCCTTCAGACCTCCTTTCATCTTGTACGAGTTCCCGATCCCGTCGCTGCTCCTACGACCTGAATCATCAAGGTACGTGCCGGTATGCGTGCTTGCGAGACATTGACATTCCTCGCGTTGCCAGCTGCGCATGGAGTGAATCACTCGCAGCCAAGTCCGTGACTTGGCACTCACGAGGCATGCGGAACACTACAATGCTCTTGTTGCTACGGTGCTGCTTTCGTTGTCCCTTGTCTCCTGTTCCCCAGAGCGCAGTTTCGAGGGCCGGAGGGCCTCCAGTATCCAGTCTCCCAACAGGACCGAGTTCAAATTGCCCATGGATTGGTGTTGCTTTATGTCGCTGCTTTGGTGGCTGACTGGCATCCAGGCTTCCGTTATTCGAACAAACGCATCCCGAGGCACGCGCCAGCTCTTGCTGCCACAAGCTCTCCGATCCGGCCGCCGTAAACCGCATCCCCCGACAACATACCTGTGGGGCCTTGGGTTAAACGAGACATCGAGTGTGGACGGACAGACGTCAACTGACCAGCAGGCTTCGACTTCGGTGACTGTGAGGGTAAAGACGATTACCGAACCGCCAACTCTCAGCCACATCCAGCCGCACACGACGGTAACCGCCTTCAGCGAGCTCAGCACGTCGGCTAAGGCTACAAGGTCTCGTCTGCCAAGCAACTCCATTCCCATGCCGGCTACGCTCCTCAAGACCACCGGAACAGCGACTTCTGTCACGACTCCGTCAATAGCTCCCACCATGGCATCCCGAGACATCTTTGCGGCGCCCATCGACACCAAGGCCCCGCCCCCGAGCATTGCAGTCCGAAATGATCACCCCGTGGCCCGAAAGGGGATCCAGTCCCAGGCACCTCTCCAGACCAACAAATTCTTTTCCAACTTTTTCCTGGGGGACCAGCTCGGCCCGACGTACACCTTTCCCTACTCGGTTCAATGGGCTGGGGGGAAGGGTGCCAGCGCGAGCTGGGGCATGTCCTGCTCTCACATCGACTCGCATCAACGAGTTCTCGGCCCCGAGAAGCACAATGGAGCGGCGTCGTACTTTCTCAACCCCGTCGGGATCCAGTCCATGGTCATGTCCGCGAAAGAGCTGGGCAACGGCACTACGCTATCCATCGACAGCATCACGGCGTTTTCCGCGAGAGTGGGCCTCAGCAAGGACGGCGCCTCGCCGCCAGCAGTCTCCTTTCCACTTGTCCAGGGCATGGCGTACATCACGGGTGAGTTTGACGGCGCCGTCCCGGTCCTTCAGTCGGGTGTGTATTTCAAGACTATGAGTCGGATCACACGAGACCCAAAGGACCGCGTGGCCAAGTACACGTTCAACCTGGAGGATGGGACAACGTGGCGGGTCTACGCCTGGAGGACAAAGGGCGACGAGCTCGACCTCGAGGTTATCAATAACGGAGTGGCCGAGTCGAAGAAGCCGTTTTACGGCATCGTCCAGATATGCAAGGAGCCCGGCAGCCCCGGATCCGAAGGGCTGCTGGACGACGGCGCGGGCATCTACCCCGTGACCGTCCGACTCTCTGGTTCCGCCTCGGGACCCAAGGGCACGTACAGCTTCAAGTTTCAAAGGGAGGGGCACCCGTCTGGGCACCTCTACATGTACGCGCTGCCGCACCACGTCCAGTCGTTCAACGGCGAGACCAAGCAGCGGATCCAGAAGGTCCAGCTGCAGTCGACGACCAAGGGCCTCGCCACCCTGGTCAGGGGAGCCGACTGGACAATGGTGGAACCGAATCTGCCCGTCGACATGGACTTTTCTCCGTGGCATCCAGAGAAGGGACGTGTCGACCGCTTGTCGGATCACGCCAAGAGCTACATCCGGGCCGCCGCTGCCAAAGAAGTATCGCAGAACATGATTTCCCAGTCCAACGTGGACTCGATGTACTTTAGTGGCAAGGTAAGCAGGCTCGATGGCTACCCTCATCTGCAGGAGGACGTCGACCCCCGCAAGACGAGCCTGGCTGACGACACTAGGCGCTCGCCAAGTTTGCGACAATTCTGTACGTGATCAACAACCTGGTCGGCGACAAGGCCCTGGCGCAGACGGGACTGGGACAGTTAAAGGCCGCGTTTGGCATCTTTGCCGCGAACCGGCAAAAGTATCCACTGATGCACGAGAGTAGGTCTTCCCTCCCGGTGCGTGTCACGCTGCTGACGGATGAAGCTGCATGGGGCGGCGTCGTTTCGTCTGCGAGCTACGCCACCGGAGACGCGGGCGTCGACTTTGGCAACACGTACTACAACGACCACCACTTCCACTACGGCTACCACATCCTAGCGGCCGCGACCATCGGCCACATTGACCCCGGCTTCGTCAAGGAGAACATGGACTATGTCAACACGCTCGTGAGAGACATTGCCAACCCGAGCTCCAAGGACAAGTTCTTTCCCCAATGGCGCAACTTTGACTGGTACCACGGCCACAGCTGGGCCCACGGTCTCTATGCCGCCATGGACGGCAAGGTAGCCGGCCATTTCTCGAGGTGTCATTGCATCAGGCTAACGCCAGCAGGACCAAGAATCGAGTTCGGAGGACATGATGCACGCCTACGCCCTCAAGATGTGGGGCCAGGTGAGCGGCAACGCTGATCTGCAGGCGAGGTGAGGTTGGCTTGACGCATGCACGGCGTTGTTGCTGACTGTTGCAGGGGCAACCTGCAGCTCGCGATAATCTCCCGCAGCCTGCAGCAGTACTACCTGTACCAGAACGACAACGAGGTGCAGCCGAAGCAGTTTATCGGCAACAAGGTGGCGGGGATTTTGTTTGAGAACAAGATTGACCACACGACGTACTTTGACCCGCACATTGAGGCAATCCAGGGGATTCACATGATCCCGATCCTGCCGCCGACGCCGTTTGTGCGCGTCGGGGGCTTTGTCAAGGAGGAGTGGGAGGCGTACTTTAGCAATGGGCGGATAGACGACATTCGCAACGCGTGGAAGGGAATCATCATTGCCAACTACGCAACCATTGACCCCAAGATGGCGTGGGACTTTTTCACGTCGCGCACCTTTGATCCTCAGCTGCTCGACGGGGGGGCGTCGCTGACGTGGTTCATGGCGTACGCTGCCGGTAAGTTGAAGCGTCGATGGTGGCTGTGGATACTGACACTCTGCAGCTCTCGGGGAAATCTGAATGAGAATGTGGACGCTTGGCGCCGGGTCGAGTGAAGGCTCGGAGTGAAGGCTCGGGCGAGTGAAGGCTCGGGTCGAGTGTTTTGCATAACAATAGCCTTGGAGAAGAATTGACATTTGGTATCCTTTTAATGCGCAGCATGTCGACGGGCTGTTTGCACGTGCAGGACGTTGATGCAAGGTTGAGACGAGGTCTCGGCGCCCACAGGCATGCAGTTGAAATAAGGTAGGATGGAAACGTGGTGGTGGTGGCTGAGCACCCAGCGTGGGTCGGGTGTGCATTTGGTGATTGTTGGTTGGCACGATGCGACATGTCCCAGGCGTCGATATGGACCAGGGACATGGGAACCGACGAGACGACGCGCGGTAGCTCGGTAGGCTCTTGTGCGACGGACTCATTTCCGCGCATTGCTCGAGCGAGATGCTGCGCTGTCTCATCTCGCTTTGATTGGCTCGTCTCACTTGGCACGCCGCTGGAACCCAAAGTATTGCACAATGGTCGAGGTGCGGGACCGCATGACGTAGCCTGAAGCTTCCGTGGCGTGAGCTTGTGTGGCTCCAGCTTGGATCCATTGGATTGGACCGCTGGCCTGAACCGCGACGGCGGGTACGGTACGGACGGGACTACGGTGGGCGACCACTGGCAGCCCCTGCGCGCACCCCTGCAGCACAGCGCGCTGGGCCTGTTTCGGCGCACCTGCAGAGCTCCCGCTAGCTGCTAGCACAAGCTTCATTGCCAAGCGCGATCCCTCGACATGGAGGCCTCCCAGCCAAGCTGCAGCGACCGTCCTCACCTCCATCCGCACCTCGACCACCACAGTCGACCATCACAATCGTCGCGCTGCTCAGCCGTTACCCCACAATCTAACCTTGTTGGCAGCCCGCCGAGCTCAATCTGCAGCTAGGCTACATCGTTGTCATCATGGTGTTTGGCGTGTGTAAGTGGGTGGACCTTTGCCTCGCTCCATGGACCTGGCCAGCGTCTTCCACGCCTGGCTCTGGTCTGGACGATCAAACCGAACCTTTCTCCTGCTCCAAACACGCCACAACGGCTGGCATCCCCACTCCCAATCCACCAGCTCCAAGCACCAGCCAGCACCAGCCAGCACCAGCCAGCAAGCGCCGTCTTGGGTGCGCCACGCTGCCTGTCCTCTCCTACCTGCTGCCTTCCTTACTATTCCCCTCGTCAACCTCGCTGCTTGTAAAATCGTCTTGCCTGAATCCTCCGCCTCGCCCCTGACGGCAGCTCCGGCCTCGCATCCCAGGTGCTGACCGGCTCACGACAGTCAACCCCAACTTCGCCCGCCAGCTCCGGCGCCATATGAGTAACAAACCGCATCGGAGCGCCGACGAGCGCACGCCGTTGATCAATGGCGAGACCTCGTCGGCGGACAACGGCCAGGTCGTACCGCCGCGGCAACGATCCGGCCCCTTGGCCTTTTTCTTCGACACCAAGCACACGCCCGGCCGCGACAGCGGGAGCATTGCCGTACGGAGCCTGGCATACACCTGGCACGTCGCCAAGGTGACGCTTCTGAGCAGTATGTCATGTCCCTGGAGCATGGTTGCCGCGTGCGACTGACGCCCGGACAGGCTATGTCAACTTCCTCCTCGTCATGGTGCCCGTTGGCATCGTTGCCGGCGCCTCCCACTGGAGCCCGACGGCCGTCTTTACCATCAACTTCTTCGCCATCATCCCTCTCGCCGCCGTCCTGTCGTTTGCAACCGAGGAAATTTCAATCAAGCTCGGCGAAACCATGGGCGGGCTCTTGAACGCGACCTTTGGCAACGCCGTCGAGTTGATTGTGCGGTCCCCGTGGCCCGATATGAAACGCATCGAGCCTGCTAACCGTGCGCAGGTCAGCATTGTTGCCCTCAAGGATGGCCAGATCCAGGTGGTGCAGTCGTCCATGCTGGGCTCCATCCTGTCCAACCTCGTCCTCGTCATGGGCATGTGCTTCTTCTTTGGCGGCCTGATCCACCGCGGCGAGAACGGCGCCGGCACGGAGCAGATTTTCTCGGCGGCCGTCGCGCAGACCACGTGCTCGTTGATGACGCTCTCCTCGGCCTCGCTGGTGATTCCCGCGGCTGTGAGTGCCCTCCCGCGCCGTGCCGGACTCGGCTGACCCCACGCAGCTGTACGCCGTCCTTACCCAGAACGGCTCCGACGAAAAGCACGAGAGCATCCTCGTCCTGTCCCGAGGCACGGCCATTATCCTCCTCGTGCTGTACGTGCTCTATCTCGTCTTCCAGCTCCGCACCCACAGCAACCTCTTCGATGCCGAGCGCCAGGCCGTGGCCGAGGGAGAGGCCGAGGAGCCGAGCCTGGGAGCCATCTCGGCCGCCATCGTCCTCGTTGTCGTCACGGTCCTCGTCGCCATCTGCGCCGACTACCTGGTGGGGAGCATCGACGCCATTGTCGAGAGCGCGCACATAAGCAAGGCGTTTATCGGCATGATTCTCATTCCCATTGTGGGCAACGCCGCCGAGCACGTGACGGCCGTCGTCGTCGCCCTCCGCGACAAGATGGACCTGGCCATGGGCGTCGCCATCGGCTCCTCCATCCAGATTGCCCTGGGCGTCACTCCTTTTTTGGTCATTGTCGGCTGGATCATCGGGCAGCCCATGACGCTGCACTTTGAGACTTGTGAGTCGCACCCTGTTGGTGGGCATTGCGTGTCTAACCGGAACAGTCGAAACCGTCGCCTTTGCAGCGTCCGTCCTGGTTGTCACGTACACTGTCCAGGATGGCAAGTCCAACTACCTCGAAGGCGCCATGCTTCTCGGTCTGTACATGATCATTGCCGTCGCGTTTTACGCCACGCCTAGCGACGCGATGGACAAGGTCACGGGATGGGCCCGCGGCTAACCCGAGGCCCTTGTCCGAGTTGGATATGCGACCCAGATGTGATGCAGTCTCTACCGTGCGGGTCAAGCGCTTGTATAAACCATGGCAGACGCGGTGGAGGATGTGGTCTCGCGGAGGCTCGAAAGCTGAACATTGACACGGGCTTGTACAGCGCTCGTTGACAGAAAGTTTGCGGTGGGTGATTGGAATCAAGCGCGTTGTGAGCCTGTTACTCGCCGTGACGTGATCATTGCGTGAACCAATGCAAGAACGATGCAAAGGGGAAAAAATGAAGTCGACGTGGTTCGAACAGGCGACCTCGACTGGCAAAAATGTTCAGTCATATGTCCGTAAATGGCAATAGATGGCAGATATTCACGCTAGTTGGAGAGATGCCACCGAGTCAAGATGCTTGCTTCCACCACATGGCTCCGTTGAAGAGTGACGGAGCAATTTAGACTATATGGGTTCGGTGACGCTCTGGCTCGGGAGGTGCAGCAACACGGGGTGCACGCGACGGTTGAGGGTACGAGTTGTGCACAAGATGCCATTAACACGTCCGTGCGCGAGTCTATGCCGTCGGCTTCGAGATGGGCGTGATGATGCCCTGCTTCATCAGCACGCGCGGCTTGGTGCTGCCCTGGAGCGTCTCCCTGGTCATCCACTCGGGCCCGACGGGCAGCCTGAGCGAGCGCTCGTACTGCTGCCGCGACTCAAAGGGGTGCGGGAGCTGGGAGGCGAGGTAGCGATCGTTCTGCGCGGTTAGCTTGCGTATTCGGCATGGGGCCGTGGTGTCGCCTCACCTTTTTGATGCGCTTCTCGTTGACAATCACCTTGTCCAGCTTCGCGTCCCTGCGGTCCTTTTTCTTGATGCCCTCCACCTTGGTCAGGAACCGGCCCTGGTGCCGCTTCCTCTCCCGGTTGCCGACGCCGTCGCCCACCCAGGACCCCCAGCCGGGCAGCGTCTTGTCAATCACCTTGTCGTCGTCGGCCTCGGCCACGTCGGCCTTTTCCCGCTCAAACTCGCCCACCACGTCCTCGCCGGCAAAGGCGCGGGCGACGAGCTCCCGGTCGCGGATGGCCAGCGGCAGGTGCTGGTCGGCATCGGACTCGGAGCCGCTCGTGTCGTCCAGGGCTGCCCTTGTCGGCTTGGGCTCCGACGGGCGCGAGGCGACGAGGACGTTGGCGTCGAGGTCCAGCTCTTCGACTCGAGCGCTGGAGAGCTTGCCCTTGCGTCGCGTCTCGCCTCGGGACCACGCTCCGGCGGTGGAAGCGGCCGTCTCGACTGGGGCAGGGGCTGTTTCCATCCCGGTGTCCTCTCCGCTTTCGCCACGTCGGACACGCTCTCTCTTTGCGGCCCTCTTGGACGTGTCCAGGGCAGTCTCGAACGCGTCCGCAGTCGTGCCGTACGTTCTGCGACCAACCTCACCCGTCTCCTCGTCCTCGTCACCAGCCTCCCCATCCAGCTCTCTTCGGATCTCCTCGATCATCTCGTCGTTGGCCTTTTTCTTCGCCGCCTCCGCATTTTGCATAAACTTCATGCCCATCAGCCCCGACCGAGGCCGGCCATCCTCCTCCTCGAGCTCGTCCAGCCGCCGCCGCAGGGCCTCGTCGTCGTCCCCGGAGCTGCTCGTCTCGGAATCGTCGTCTGGCCCGCCTCTCCGCCCCTCTTTCCTGCGACGCAGCTCCTCGTCCTTGCGAGCCATCTCCGCCAGTCCCGCCCGGAAGTCGTCGTCCCAGACGGCCCGCTTCGCCCTGGAGCCAATCTTGGCCCACTTGCTCTCCTTGTGCCGTTGGCCGACGCGCTCCAGAGCCCGTCGACGGTCCTGTGCCTCTCGCTCCCCCTCCGAGTCCATCTCGCCAGCCTCTCCCATGGCTTCCTTGGCGGCCATCTCGTCGCGCTCCCTCTGCTTCCGATGCACGCGGTGGTAGGCCTTGCTCTTGATCTTCTTGATGCGCTTGGCCCGCTTCGCCTCTCGGTCATTCAGCTCGCGCTCCATCCGCCTCCTGGTCATGGCCTCCTTTCGCGACAGCAAATTGCCCTCGTCGTCAAACTCTCGGGGCTTGGCCTTTTGCTCCATGGACAATCCGCTCTGCTCCATGATGGACATGATGGTTGATTCCAGTTCATTGTTGGCGTTCTTGGCCGTCAACGGTTGGAGCTCCGTGGTGTCGAGGCCCGCGGTTGCTGCGTTTTGCGGCAGAGGAAACACCAGGTGCTCCGCTCTGCGATTCTGCTTGACCGTCTCGGTCCACCGGTCCAGCGTCTCGTTGGTCTTTTCGTACGCGGCGGCGCGGTCCACGCGATCCCGTTGCCTCTTTGGCAGCGGCGCATCCAGCTTCTTGGCGGCTCCCGGTCGCTTCTCCTTTTCTTCCTTTCTCATGAGCTTGACCGACTTTCTCATAAACGGGTCGTTGAGACTGGCCAGGCCGAGGTCGCCCAAGTCAATCTTTTGTTTGGAGCTCGCCTGATCCTTGGCGCCATCTTGTTCGCCGCCGTATTCGGATATCATGCCTCGTAGCGCGTCCAGTCTGTCGGGGTCGACCTCTTCGTCCTCTTCGTCATCGTCTGCCTCTGACTCGTCCGACTCTTCATCCGACTCTTCGGATCCCGATTCGTCGCCCTCGGCCTCGTCGGACTCGTCAAACTGGTCCAGGGCCATCGCGAGGTCGATGGCCTCTGCGCCAAGGGTTTCCCCCTCGTCGTCTTCGGAATCGTCTTCGGAATCATTGGCCTGAGCACTGGTCAGAAGCTTGCACGTTGACCTCCCGGGATGGCCTACCTCGCTCTCTTTCGATTTGGTGCCGCGAAACGAGTATTCTTGAAACTTTTCATTGTCGCTGTCTCCAAAGGCATCGTCGCTCTCGATTTCAGAGTCCTCATCGTCCTCCTTTAGTCCTCCCAACCGCCACTCGTTGCCCTCGCTGTCACTTCCGTGGTCGGCGTCGTCACCGACGGGCCGAGACGGCTTGGGCTTTTTTCTCCGAGGCTCCTCGTCCTCCGCTTCGTCCTCTCCATCGCCGTCGTCCCGGTCATGCTTGCTTTCGAGCTCAGCGTCCAGTTCCCGCGCTCTCGGAGTTTTTTTCTGTCTGGCCGGGAATCGTTCCTGCGCGATGCCAAACGCATCCAGGGCGTTCTTCTGCGACCTCGCCTTGGACTTTTTGTTGGGGGCCTTGGTCTTTGGATTGGCCACCAGGGACCGTCCATGCGCCTGTCGTCCTGGCATTTTGGAAACGTCTGATGGCTGTGCGTTGCAATTCGGTGAGGAGTGAGCTGTGGACCATGCTGGATTTTTCTGCCGTCTAAAATTTTGGCGGTGAGGCGCCCTGGTGGGGACCCCTGTCAGGCCACCCATCAGCTGTCTCCGTCACGAAGCGATTTGGTTCTCATGTCGTCGCGCCCGCTCTCCCACAGTCGAAATGGCCCTCTTCGCCCCCGGAATCCGGAGGATGGCCCTCCGGGGCCCGTCCAAGTTCTTCGTCTGCAACCAATGCCTCCGACAGGCGCCGCGACGCTCGCCGACCAAGATCCTCAGCGTCACCCGATGGCGCGGGTACACGGACGCAAAGCCCGCCGCGCCGCTGGGCACCATGGCGGACCAAACGGCGTCGCAGGAGCTCGGCAGGAGAGTGTTTCCGCAGACGACGTCCAAGGGGGTGGCCTACTGGCTCCTGGGCAGCGCCGCCAGCGTCTTTGGCATCGTCGTCTTTGGCGGCCTGACGAGGTTGACCGAGTCGGGGTGAGAATCACAGCCTCTGTGCTACAACGCATCTGACACGGTGCAGCTTGAGCATAACGGAATGGAGACCGGTAACGGGCTCCATCCCCCCCGTGTCCCAGGCCGACTGGGAATCCGAGTTTGAAAAGTACCGCGCCTCGCCCGAGTTCAAGCTCCTCAACCCGCACATGACGCTCGCCGAGTTTAAAAAGATTTACTTCATGGAGTGGACGCACAGGCTCTGGGGCCGCGTCATCGGCCTGTCGTTTGTCCTCCCCGCGCTCTACTTTGTCGCCCGCCGCCGGGTTACCCCGAAGATGGCCGTCAACCTGCTCGGAATCTCGGGTCTCATTGGCTTCCAGGGGTTTATAGGCTGGTGGATGGTCAAGTCTGGCCTCAAGGACGATCTCTTCGCGCCCGGGTCGCACCCCCGCGTCTCGCAGTACCGCCTCACCGCCCACCTCGCGACCGCCTTTGTCTGCTACTCGTGGATGCTCCTCTCCGGCCTCGCGGTCCTGAGGGCCCATCGCATGCTGGCCGACCCCAAGGCTGCCCTGGACGCAATCCGGGCCGTCCAGAACCCCGCGCTCGCGACGTTCCGACGCTCGGCCTTGGCCCTCGCGGCGCTCGTCTTCGCCACGGCCATGTCCGGCGGCCTGGTCGCCGGCCTCGACGCCGGCCTCATCTACAACGAGTTCCCCAAGATGGGCCTCGGCCTGACGCCGCCGCGGTCGGAGCTGTGGGACGAGTTCTACTCGCGCAACGAGGACGGCTCGGACCTGTGGTGGCGCAACATGCTGGAGAACCCCAGCACGGTGCAGATGGACCACCGCATCCTGGCCGTCACGACCTTTTGCTCCGTCGTCGCCCTATTCGCCTACTCGCGCTCCGGCCGCGTCGCCGCCGTGCTGCCCAGGGACGCGAAAAGGGGTGCGCTCGGCCTCGTCCACCTGGCCAGCCTGCAGGTCGCGCTGGGCATCTCCACGCTCATCTACATGGTTCCGCTGCCGCTCGCCTCGGCCCACCAGGCGGGTAGTCTCGCGGTCCTCACGGGCGCCCTCGTCCTGGCACAGCGCATGCACGTGCCCAGGCCTACCGTCCGCATGATTGAGCAGCGGCTGAAGCAGCTGCACAAGTAGCGCAGCAGGCGTCACAAATGTAGCAATACTGTAGAAGCATGGGCAAGATGGCGAGCCAGGTCACGTCGGGACTTGGATGGGATAGACGACCTCGAGGCTCTACTCTTTGGGTGTAGAAGGCGCGACCACGGTGAATACAACTAGATGCTTCGTATTAACACATCAAGAGCCAGAATAACACCGCTGTCCAAGGTCCATAATCGTTACACAGACGATGATCGCTCAAACGGCACAACTTTATTGCCTCTTTGCGTCGCCTTTGTGGCAATCCCCAGAGCACGCCCTACTCCATGTACATGGGGTCGCCTCGGACCGGTTGCATCATGCTCATGTCCCCGCCGTGCATCGGATTCCCCTGCATCGCCATGTTCATGTTGGGCATCGACCGACTCATCGTCATGGACCTGCCCGCCGGACCGCCCCCGTTTTGCATCATGAAGCGCAGGTCCTGCGCTTCATGAGCGAGGGCCCGTGTCCGCGGGACGTCGAGGGTCGCCTGCTGCATCGGGTGGGCGGGCTTCACGGCCGAGGCGTTCATCATGGCGAAGCCGTCGTCGTCTTCCATTTCTGCATCGGCGTCCTGGTCGCTCGTCTCCTCGATCGACGGCGGGCCGGTGTTGCTGGCGGACGTTGCCGTCTGCTCGCTCGCGGGCCCGTTTGTGCTGGTCGTCGACAGCCGCTTCGGGGGCGGCTGCGGTGTCTGAGACACGCCCTGCGAAGGGCTATCCAGGGTCCCCGGTGTCTGGGCCGCCTGATCCAGCGACCTCTGCGCGCTCATGCCGCCGGACGTGGCGCGGGTCGACACGATGACGTTCTTCCACCGCTCAATCGACTTGGTGACGACCGTGCCCAGGTCCGCGTGGCGATCGTCCATGTCGAACCCAACGCTCTTGCTGCCCTTGACACCCTGCGCGTAGGCGTAGCTGACGAGGTCTCGCTCGATGGGAATCGTGGTGGGCGACAGCAGCTTGAACTCGCGCGGCTGCTGCAGGCGGTTGAGCTGGTCCACCTGCATCTTGAGGTTGGCGTTTTCCTGCCGCAGCTTGTGCTGCTGCTCCCTCATCTTCTCCGCCTCCTTGTGCGTCCTGCCGACGCCCCTGGCCAGCTCCAGGATCCACAACTCTTGCTGCCTCTGGGCGGGCAGCGTCTCCCACACGGCGTAGGCAGACTGCAGGTGCTCCTCGACCTGCTTCTCGAGCGTCTCGGCCGCCCTCTCTGCCTTTTTGACGGCGCCGCGCGCGTCCCTGTGCGGGTGGCCCGTCGGCGGATACGTCAGCTCCTCGAGGGCGGCCGTCGTTGCAGAGGCACACGCAATCTTCCAGAGCCGAAACTCTTCCCGGAAATAGGCCCGCAGCGCACCAAACTCGCGCTGGCCGGGCGACTGCACAGACCACGACGTGGACGTGGCGTGTTGCGTGGACGAAAACAGGGTCGGGGGCGGGCGAAGACACTGCAGGGTGAGGGCGGGAAAGTCGAGAGACAGGGGGTCAAAGTCAAAGGGCATCGAGTTGTTGTCAATGTGCTGCCTGGGACCAGTTAGTCGAGCCACCTGACGTCGGGGGTCGGCGTACTTGGCCGCCCGCCAGGAGCCGAGGAGCTCGCGCAACGCCAGCTCCGCGGCCCGGGCCGTGTCCATGGCGTCTGCCAGCTTCTGCTTGACGTCGTGTTGCGCCTTGTGGACGGCCTGTTTGGCGGCCGTCCTCTGCACGGCGGGCCGCCGGGCAGCCGTGTCGGGGGCCGCCTCGGCGGGGATGTCGTTGATGACGCCCGTCGCCTCCCACCTCGGCGCAAAGGGGAACTTGCTGAGCGTCGAGTCCACCGCGTACTGGCCGTCCTTGGGTGTCGCCGACGGCTTGCACGTCTCGCTCTCCGCGGCCGAGGCCTCCCTCTTGGCAGACGGTCGCGGCGTGCCGGCGGGGGTCGAGTCCTTCCTGCCCACGGACCCCCTGGGATGCCGCCTGGTGATGCCGCCACGCACCTTTCGGATGGCGTCGACGTCGTGTATGCCGTCCGGGGGCTTGGGGTTCTTCTCCTTTATGTATAGGTCGAGGTGCCGGCCGAGCGAGGACGAGGTGAAGGCCTGCCCGCAGTAGGGGCAGTTCTTGTCCTTGGGGGCGCTCGCCTTGGGCTCGGGGCCCTGGCCAGCGGGCTCGGACATGGCTGCGGCCGCGCGGGTGGTTATGGGGGGATAAACGAGCGAAGGCCTCGAGGGTCGAGACTACAGAGCTGGGGAACAGCGTCGGGGGCGGAGGGAAGAGGCGGGCTCCTCGCATGGAGCAGAACGTGCGAGGACCATAAGGAGCGTGTGAGTGCAACGAGCGAACTTGGAGGCCAGCGAGCTCCTCCGGGCGGGTGACGAGAGACGGCTAGCACGAGCCGGACAGCATGGGGATGCTCGTGACAGGCGTCGAGCTGTCAGGAGACGTTGCGGCCGAGGCGGACGATTATTTTTTCCAGCAGGCGATCCGGTTCAGGGGTGGGCCCGATGGGATTGAGAAAAGCCCTCTTGTCTCCTGCCTCCGCCCGGGTGTGTCAACGGCAGCGGGAGCCAGAGCACGGGCGCCTAGCTGGGAGCCGCCCCTGGACTCAGCGGTGCGGCGCGCTGCGAGGCGCTGCGGGCACGAGGTGCCGGGTGGCGGCGTGGCGCCCAGCCGCCGTCAGTACGAGTAGGTACTGAGGCGACGCCCGCAGCCGTGGGGAAGGGCGCCGCCCAGTGGGGCGCGAGCGCTGGCATTGGCTTGGGCCTGGCTGGGCGTTGTGGCAGTCCAGTCGGGCCATTCCAGGGGCTGCCAGGCCTCTTTCTCCCCGTCCACTTGTGTTCCATTGTCGCAGCCGTAGACGATGCTAGCGGCCGAGCCTCGATCCGTCACCTGAGGCCGACGCCTACTGCCATTGCGGGCCGTCGTGCCAGCCTCGGGACTGAAGCAGACCTCGGTCAGGGCGTGGACGCGACGTGTGGCTGGCCTCGAGGGTCCATCTCGAGGTCCCCAAGATCGAGGCGATCAGGGGCACCACGGCCGGGCTGAGCAATGTCGGCGGCCGTTGCCCCTTGCCGCAGTCAAGAGGCCTTTTGTGTGCCATCGGAAGCACTCGCCGTGCATCCGCATGCGGCGGGCATCATACTGATTTCCAGTGACTTCAACCGAGACAGACGACGGCTCTCGAGTTCCCAACCCGATGGCACTGGCAACCCTACTGCTCCGTCTCCTTGGGCCATTCCAAGGCCTCGACCAGCACAACTGGACAGCCGTCACCGACGCAACGCCAAACTCACCGAACATGGCAGCGTTGGCTGCTCGCCCCCCAACGTGCATCGTCCAAGCCTCCAAGGTCGGAGAGAAGCGCATGGCCCGTGTCCATTGCAGAAGTCCGCGCCCTTGCCTCAAAATCCCTCAATCCGCCTGCAACGTTTTCCTTTGAGTGTTGCTTGTGGATGATGGGAAATACTTGGACTTGATGCTTGGGAGCCCACTGCAGTATTGTTTCTCAAGAATTCAAAGGACGGTGGGACCTCATTGGCGGTTCCGCAAGGATTCATGTGCATTCATGCTACGTACATGTACTCGCACTCTGGCAACAGCTCAACCACCGACGACACCACCGGCGCCTGGCCCCCCCAGGTAGAAGTAGCTCCCCCAGTCGCCACCCGACTTAAACGACGTCTTGATGCGGTACCGGTTCTGGTCGCTGACGATGATCTGATCGCCGGCGTCATAGTCCTGGGCGTTGAGGTTGGTGTCGTAGTAGACCATGTTGTGCAGGTACGCAGAGTGCCCGAAGCCCGTCTCCGGGAACTCGCCGCTGCCCATGTCCGTCGTGGTGACCTCGTCCTCGCTGTTGTAGATCTCGCCGTAGTAGTTGATGCGGCCCGCGCCGCCCGCGAGCGTCGACCCGGGGCTCACGTTTTGCGAGAAGAGCGAGCCCGGGTAGTAGCCGATGTAGCGGTCCAGCACCCACAGCCACCAGTTGCCCTGGTATAGCAGGAAGCCGATCTGGAGCTCGACCTGGGCGCCGCCGTCGGTCGACAGCGGGGCGAAGGGGACGCCCGGGTAGATGCTCTTGTCCGTCTGCACCCAGCCCGCGTGGTCGCGGTTCCAGCCGCCCACGTTGTCGCCGTCGGCGCTGTAGCCGTTGGTCGTATAGTACGCGAAGAGGTGCGCCGCCTGCACCTGGTTGGGGTAGTTGATCCAGCCGGCCTCGACCGTCTGCGTGACGCCGTCTGCAGCAGCGAGAAGTCGCTGCCGCTCTGCACGTACGGCTTGAACAGGCTGTAGGTCGCCTTGCCGCCGTGGTTGGCCACGGTCTGCGCGGAGCTGGCGTACCAGTGCTGGCCCGCGGCGGAGCGCCGCCGCACATGCCCGCCGTCGTCCCCGGGCTGCGGCAGCCGCTTCCCGGGCAGGGTGGGGCCGCCGCTCCGGAGGATCGGAACGGTGCCCTCGGGGCCGCTCATCTCGGCGACCAGCGCCTCAATGGGAGGCTGTGCCGGCGCCGGCGGCGGGCTGGCAATCGTGCCCTGCGACTCGGGCACGACCCAGTCGATGACCTGGCCGTCGGGCGTGGTCGTCGTCTTGACCACCTTGAGCTTGCCGTGCCCGTCCACCGGCGCGGCGGACGAGGCCTGCAGCAGCGCGGCCAAAGCCAGCGCCTTGAAGAGAGACCACTGCATATCGAAGGGCTATTTGCTATAAAATTACAATAGATACAGAGTTGAGCCGTTGCGCCCGAGTTCAGAACAGACCGGCATCGTAGAGGCACATGGAGGCTTTTATTCTTGCCCGAGCGGCCGGGTGACCTGTCTCACCTCCGCCATCCTCTGACAGAGCAGGTGGATAGATGGGCTATCAGACCCACGGACAGCTCAACTTCCAAAGGCACGAGCGAGCGTGTTGGATGCATCCCCGCTGGAATCCGTCTGATGCAGGAGCTTGGAGCAGCCGGACACGCAACGTTGCCAGATTCCTCTAGTCTCATGAAGCAGGCGCGTGGTGAAGCAATCCTGTTCGTGACTTTGCAGTTGTGCCTTGAAAGCCGGACTCGATATTGAGTCCTGTTGGGCGGAATCGTGAGAGTTGCGTGAGCTCGCGATGCCCGATTGCCGCAGGTGCAGAGACGAAAGCAAACCAATATGCGGTATTGCCTACCTGGGAAGTCGGCATGCAAGCGGGCTCACGCATGCAAGACTTGGTACAGTTGAAGCGCGCGAACAACTCGGGCTTATTGGGGAAGCTCAACCCACGGCTACGATACCGTCGACGAGTGCTGGGCACCCGGCCGCCGGTGGTCGAGATGCAGCCACAGTCCTCGGATTCCTCTTCGGTCCTATCGGTCCTACTCGTCTTACAAGCGCTCCGCTCCTGGCGATGGGGTGTCTCTGTAGGTCGTGGTGAGCAAGAGGCCACGAGACCCATCCACGGCATCAGCCGAACACCCCAGCCAACAGGCTCTGAGCTGCCTTTACGGTTTCCAGCTTGCCAACTGGGCTTCGGCTCTGGGTAGATTGACGGACGCGGCATGTGCTCGACCAGATGCGTTGTGCGCACGTCGGATTCGTGAGCAGGACCCTGGTGAGGGTTCAGATTTGATGTCAGCTGCCGCAATCGCGCCGCCTGGCCCATCTACAGTTCATGCTGCAGCGACGAATGTTTTGGGGGCGCGTCGTACCGCATGAGCCGTGGCCGACTTACCATGGAGCCGCAGCTCCGGCGGCTTATGAAGCACGGCACATCCCCGGCCCTGGAACCAAAATATGCCGGCCTTCTCGCTTGATGCCCTTGGCTACCGCCGTCGCTGATAATCTCCTTCCATTTGGAGTCTCTGCCTGGATTCGGAACGTGTCCACTCAGATGGCTGTGAGCTTCAACCGTCCGCCGCCTTTGTCGGTCGCCGGCAATGTCTCTCAACTCGGCGCATCCGATGCGGTGCCACGAGATCGCGAGCTTGTGGCCACGGAACCCGAGTCGGACCCTGACGACAGTGGTTGCGTCGAGCCAACGCCGGCACAAGCCAGCAGTGTCCAGATGATCCGCAAGGCTGGACCCAGGTCTGGTGCTCCCAGTGCGATCTGGCGGCTTTGAAGCCGGGAGGCTGTCCCGGCCACGGCAACTCTGTTGGAGAGTTCATGTTGGGCACCAGATGAGGACTCAAGTCGAGTGAATCGCGCCTCCTGTTTGCACCTCGCTGATCTGGAGCGACAACGGTCTGTTGTAGTCGGAACCCTACTTCGTGCAAGGTCACGGGACCTGGCCCCAACAGTCATCAACCCAGCCACGCGACGCAGCGCGAGACCTTCCACCGCACCAAACGCGCCGTCATCGCATCCATCGCATTCGTGCACCCTGTCATGCATGTTTCTCTTTAACCAGCTGCGATCAAGTTTCCGACGAACAGCAGAGATGCCGCCAGGTTCGTTGCCCCTGCACCTACACCGCCGCTGGTTGCCCTGCCCGTGCCACAGCAACCGACTAGCCTGACCCCTGCGCATCGCGTGCACTCTCCCCAACCATTGCAATGGCGCGCAGAGGACGTCCAGCTAAGCGCAGAGCAGCCCTGAGCGACGACGAGGCATCTGACCTCGAGCCCCGGCCGGCCGGCTCCTGGCGCAACTCGACATCTGCAGACGACGTCGCCAGCGATGCCTCGGCCGAACCCGAACCTGCCGCCAACGGAGCCGATGCAAACGGCGACGAAGGCGAAGACGAAGATGACGTCGAGGGCCTCGGAGAGGACGAGTAGGGACGCCGCCCCACGTTCGACGCGACGTGCTCACGCGTTGCAGGTTCATCGTCGAAGCCATCAAGAAGCACATGGTCGACGAAGACGTACGTTGGCCGCTCCTGCTCGGGTGAGCTTGCTGACCGCCACAGGGATCCCTCAAGTTCCTGGTCAAGTGGGAGGGCTGGGAGAAGAAGAGCGATCTGACCTGGGAGCCCGAGGATAACCTGATGTGAGTGCCCACGCTGGAGCCGAGAGCGCCGCTAACGCAACGGCCAGGGAGTCCGCGTCGGAGATTCTGGAACAGTACTTTGACGGCATCGGCGGCCGCGACAGGATCTTCGAGGAGTCGGTCAGGGCGGTGCGAGGCAAGAAGCGCGGCAGTGCGTCGAGCGGCACTCCCGCCGCCGCGAAGCGATCGCGAAAGAACGGCGCCCACCCGGCGGATTCCACGCCCCCGGCGACGTCGAAGAAATGGAGCCCTCCCGCAGGGTCGTGGGAGGACGAGATCGAGTCCATCGACGCCTGCGAGGACGAGGGCAGCGGCAAGCTGGTCGTCTATCTTATCTGGAAGAACGGCCGCAAGACCAAGCACGAGACGTCTGTCATTTACAAAAAGTGCCCGCAGAAGGTGAGTGGCTCGAGCCGTAACGGTGATGCTGGCTGACGGCGCAGATGCTCCACTTCTACGAGCGACACGTGAAGATCATCCGGGACGAGAACAGGGCGGCGGAATGATGGGTGCTTGGACGGGGTTTGGCGTCGGACTCGATTTGGACCTCGCGATGCAGTGTATTGGTGGACATGTACGATTGCTGCTTGGGCGTTTGCTAGGTTCTTGCGACCAATGACGGCGCTCAATCTGCACTGTGCGGGCTGGGCGCGCGGGATTGCCAAGCCGTCCAGCCTTGCGATTTATTGACTCTGCCGTAAGCGTAAAGCCGGTGGCGGGGCAACCATTACTCGTATATGAGCGCCTGGTGGCTGCAGCGGCATTCCAGTCCTGCATTTGTCGATTCTGTCATTGAAAAACCGTACGTCGCTGTCGCAGCATCTCCCGCCGGTTGGGCACGCACGACTGGTACGTAGGTGCGAATTGGCCGCCGTCTGCAGCGGTGACTGACAATCCAGACCGACAAACAGCCTCCGCCAGCATTCCAATCGACGGCCCGACCTAAGCCCCGACCATCACAGCCGTCTGATCGAGAGGGCCGCCGCCATGGTGCAAACAAACTACACCATCGCCATCATCATCATCGTGCTCTTCGCCATCCTGGCCCTCGTGTCCTTCGGCATCTGGAAGCTGGTCCACGCCGCGAGGAGGGACCTCAGCGTCATCTCGGGGAGCAGCGGGAGCAGCGCGTCGAGCGGCATAGTGGATGACTGACACGGCGACACGCTGGACGACGGACATGTCGAGCGGCGAATCGGTCGACGTGGATCTGGGGGCGGTAATGAGGCTATGAGATGAGCATTTATTTGGCATATGGATCACGACACGACTGCAGCACATCGGGCTGGCGCATGGACGGGATAGACGAGCATAGTTGAGCTTCAACAGATTCAGCACATGTCCAGGATACAGACGGGCCGGGAACCACCGGCGGAGGACCGGATGCGAGTGTGGCCCACGACGGAGGAGCAGGCTACCTGTTCATTGCGGCCAAAGACCTAGGCACTGCCATACATTGATTCACATCCGCACCACGTGCAACATGCGCCAAATCCACGCCCGTCTTCAACATATTGGTGTCTGGATTCCGGTCCTCGGGGGCGCGACTGGCAGCACGGACTGCAGAGGACCGGCTGTTCCACCCTTGCCTCGCACGCCGCCGACGACAGCTCGCGGGTTCACGGCGCCGTGCGGACCCTTGACCGTTGCTCCACGGGCCTTGACGGCGGGGGTATATTCTAACCATTGCCAGTAGCACCCGTCTTACCATTGCCAGCACCGCCAGCACCACCCTTCTAACCCTTGCCAGAACCACCAGCACCGCCAACACCACCCTTCTGACCATTGCCAGCACCACCAGCACCGCCAGCAGCACCGTTCTGACCAGTGCCAGCA